>CAUYQU010079898.1:0-20798 GCA_963574635.1 Cheracebus regulus
AAAAAAAAAAAAAGAAAGAAAGAAAGAAAAGAAAAATGAACGTTAGTGACCCAAGTTGCATTGATTATCAACCAAGAGTCTGGCTATGAACTTACATAACCAAGTTAACAAAGAAGTATGAGTCTATGAGTTTGTTTTTGCCCTCAAGGAAATTATAGTCTATTTGGAGAGCCAAATCAGCATCCATGAAACAATTAAGTGCTAAACTGCTATGATTAGGAATCAAAAAATGATGTCAATGTGGGCCAGAGCAGTCACAGAGGACTGTCCGGAAGAGATGGACATGAGTGTCAGTGACATTGGACTCTTGAGCTTGATAAACTGGGAAATGCCTCTCCAGGCCTCCCCATCTTACCCTTCCATCAGCATTCCCTGCTCTGCATAAGTGAAAGGTACTGGACATGTGTGCAGGGGTGTGTGTATCTGTGTGTGTGCCAGTCGGCGGGGGGGGGGGGGGGTAGGCGGGACGGTCACATGGGTTAGTCTATGTATTAACATTGTTACTCCAATTAAACAAGCTGAAATTGAAGGCATGATGAATGAATTGGATGGGTATGAGTCACTGTAGCAATATAGCAGTATCTCTGATCTTTACCAGTGTCATTGTGGCAGACATTGTATGGCCTGGAAGGATGGGTAAGATTGTACAGAAAGAGGGGAGAAAGGATAGTTGAATGTTGAAAGAAGAGCAAGTTTTAGGGGAAAGGTGGTAACACCAGCATTGAGCTGAGTTTACCTTTCACATGACTGCAGGACCTACAAGTGGGGCTGTTCTCCAGGAAGGCAACTCCCAAACCGGGCCAATGACTGGCATTTTAGGAAGTATTCAAATATACAGATTCCCAAGCCTTCATGTTAGAGATATTTATTTCCTAGGTCTGCAATGGTTCTTGAAATTTTTATGCATTTATTGTGGCTCCTGATTAATTCTCTACTTAAATTTTAAAAACCAATAAGCAATTTACATGATATAAGATCAAATAACACAGTCAAAAGTCTCCCTCCTACACCTTGCCCGATTCCCATCCCTATAGGCAACCAACCTTGTTTTTTGCATACTCTTCCAGAGATGTTCCATTCCCATTCAAATGGGAGCATGCCAGATGCACTGTTCTGTACCTTGTTCTTTTCACTTACTATCAGAGAGCTCTTTTAGTTTTTAAAAAGTTCCAAGGAAGCTGGGTGTGGTGGCTCATGCCTGTAATCCAAGCACTTTGGGAGGCTGAGGCGGGCAGATCACCTGAGGTTAGGAGTTCGAAACCAGCCTGGCCGAGATGGCGAAACCCCATCTCTACTAAAATTACAAAAATTAGCCGGCCATACTGGCAGGCACCTGTAATCCCAGCCACTCAGGAGGCTGAGGCACCAGAACTGCTTGAACCCCAACCGGGGTGGTTGCTGTGCGCCGAGGTCATGCTACTGCACTTCAGCCTGGCGCCTGGTGATAGAGTGAGACTCTGTCTCAAAAAAAAAAAAAAAAAGCTCCAAGGAGAGTCTGATGATTAATTAGGTGCAGTGATCACTGCTCTAGGTAGCTGAAAATAGAAGACTGAAATACAGATGAGAAGCTAGAATTTGTTACTATATCATATATTCCACAAATATTTCCTGAGCGTCTACTAAAGGCCAAATGCTGTGCCCAATGTCAAAGATGCAACAGTGAACAGTGGATATCATACATGCCCTCCAAGAGTTCACAGGCTGGCACAGGAGAAGCAGGTCATTACGGGGTGCCAAGAGAGTACACAGAGGGGTGTCTACACTAGTTGTGCAGTTAAGGGTGTAGGGATGGACTTTCTAGAGGAGTGACCTACAGGCTGAGAACTAGGTCAGTGGCGAGGCTGCGATGGTGGGCAACTTGCTCTTGAGGGAGTGAGTCTGGTAAGAAGAGCTAAGCGAGGCCAGGAACGGTGGCTCATGCCTGTAATCCCAGCACTTTGGGAGGCCAAGGCGGGCTGATCACCTGAAGTCAGGAGTTCGAGACCAGCTTGACCAACATGGAGAAACCCCATCTCTAGTAAAAATACAAAATTAGCTGGGCATGGTGGTGCATGCCTGTAATTCCAGCTACTCGGGAGGCTGAGGCAGGAGAATCGCTTAAACCCGAGAAGCGGAGGTGGCGGTGAGCCAAGATTGCACCACTGCACTCCAGCCTGGTGAACGAGAACGAAACTTCATCTCAAAAAAAAAAAAAAAAATTGCTAAGCAAAGTTCTTGTTCAGAAACTAGAGAGAAACGCACACTAGTGCTAGGATGTGGCTGTCAGGAGCAACTTTGATCCCCACATGCCCTGGGGGAAGGGACACCTTTCCTGTCCTTCCCGCTCCTCTGCCCAGGCAGCTGGTCAGGTCTGTCAGATGCCTACTGCCTGCTGCCACCCGAACTCATCCCCAGGCTCCCTGTCTACCCTCTCATGGACAGTTTGCCACGTTCTTTATGTGCCCAGACCTTGACTTCTGAGTACTGGCAGTCAGACTGGTTTCCCCAGCATCTGTCCTGCCCTGGTAGATGGCACCAGCACTTGGTGTATAAGAAGTGCCTAATAGATGTGCACTAATGAACAATCATGAGGTCTGCTGATCTCAGACCTCTGAGTCTGATGCCCAGGTTGCAAGCTGTGCCCTATTTCCATTCCAGACAAGGCTGGTGTAATACCTGAGGTTAGAAGGTCGAGACCAGCCTGGCCAACACGGTGCAATCCCATTTCTACTAAAAATACAAAAATTAGCTGGACGTGGTGGCGGATGCCTGTAATCCCAGCTACTTGGGAGTCTGAGGCAGGAGAATCACTGGAATCTGGGAGGTGGAGGTTGCAGTGAGCTGAGATCATGTCACTGTACTCCAGCCCGGGTGACACAGCAGGACTCTGTCTCAAAAAAAAAAGGGGAGTGGGCACTAAAGATTGAACAGACACCTCACCAAAGAAGATCTGCAGATGGTAGGTAAATAAGGATACACAAAGATATATGTCATCGGGGAAATGAAAATTAAAACAACAATGAGATACCACTACACACCTATTAGAATGATGAAAATCTAGAACACTGACACCACCAAATACTAGTGAGGATATGGAGCCACATGAACTCTATTCACTGCGGGTGGGAAGGAAAAATGATAACACCACTTTGGAAGAGAGTTTGCCAGTTTCTTTTCTTTTTTTTTTTTTCTGAGACAAAGTCTCACCCCATCACCCAGGCTGGAGTGCATTGGCACGATCTCGGCTCACTGCAACCTTTGCCTCCCAGGTTCAAGCAATTCTCCTGCCTCAGCCTCCTGAGTAGCTGGGATTACTGGTGTGCGCCACCACGTCCAGCTAATTTTTTGTATCTTTAGTAGAGACAGGGTTTCAGGATGCTGGCCAGGCTCATCCTGAACTCCTGACCTCGTGATCTGCCCGCCTTGGCCTCCCAAAATGCTGGGATTACAGGCATGAGCCACTGAGGCTGGCCAAGTTTGCCAGTTTCTTACAAAACATACTCTTACCATATGATCTAGCAATTGTGCTCCTTGGTATGTACTTACATGAAGTGAAACCTTATATCCACACAGAGACCTGCACATGGATGCTTATAGCAGTTTTATTTGTAATTGCCCAAACCTGGAAGCAACCAAGATGTCCCTGCGTAGTGGACAGATAAACCATGGTACGTTCAGACAATGGAATATTTGGCACTAAAAAGAAACGAACTATCAAGCCACAAAAAGATGTGGAGGAAACATAAAAGCATACTAACTGAAAGAAGCCAATGAGAAAAGGCTATAGCTATATACTATATGATTCCAACTATGACATTATGGAAAAGGTACAACTATGGAGAGGGTAAAAAACAACAGTGGTTGCCAGGGGTTAGGGAGTATAAAGAGATGAACAGGCAAAGAACAGAGGATTTTTAGGACAATGAAACTATTCTGTATGACACTACAATGGTAGATATATGTCACCATGTATTTGTCCAAATTCATAGAATGTACAACTCCAGGAGTGAATCCTATTGTAAACTCTGAATGTTGAGCGATGATGATGCAAAAAGGTAGGTCCATTAATTCTAACAAATGTGCCACTATGGTGCGGAATGTTGACAGAAGGGGAGGTTGTGTGTGGGTGGGGGCAGAGGGTGTATGAGAAAATTGTATTTTCTGCTTGATTTTGCTGTGAACTTAAAACTGCTCTGAAAAATAAAGTTTATTAGCCGGGTGTGGTGGCTCATGCCTGTAATCCCAGCACTTTGGGAGGCTGAGGTGGGTGGATCACCTGAGGTCAGGAGTTCAAGACCAGCCTGGCCATCATGGTGAAACTCCATCTTTAAAAAAATAAATAAAATAAAATATAATAAAATAAAAAATAGGCCGGGCATGGTGGCTCATGCCTGTAATCCCAGCACTTTCAGAGGCCGAGGAGGGTGGATCATGAGGTCAGGAGTTTGAGACCAGCCTGACCAACATGGTGAAGCCCCATGTCTACTAAAAATACAAAAATTAGCCGGGCATGGTGGCAGGCACCTGTAAACCCAGCTACTCAGGAGGCTGAGGCAGGAGAATTGCTTGAACTCAGAAGGCAGAGGTTGCAGTAAGCCGAGATAACGCCATTGCACTCCAGCCTGGGCAAGAGAGTGAGACTGTCTCAAAAATAAATACATAAAAATAAAAATGAAAAATAAAATTTATTAATTTTTTTTAAAAAATCAACGTTGAGAACTCAATTGTATAAACATGTTTTCAAATAAATAGAAAGACCCCAGGGCACTGGGACACCTTGATGATCCCCAGGGCCCTTCCCTGTCAGAAGCTTTGCCTCAGTTCCAGCACAGGTAACTCACCAGGCTGTTGGCTGGAGGCTCAGTACGCAGATTTATGTCAGCAATCTTTTGGTTCACCTGGTGCATGGAGCCAATGAGACAGGCTGGGAGGTGAGTCTGCTAAGGAAACTCAGGGTGGTGATTACACACACAACAGGATGGGGCTCATCTGGTGAGGAAGGCAGCCCCTGTCTGCACGACCTCTCTCCTTATTTTCTTTGTAAACTTTCATATTTTTCACACTTCTTTCTTCCTTTTCTTTGAGACAGGGCCTTGCTCTGTTGCCCATACTGGAGTGCAGTGGTGCAATCATGGCTCACTGCAGCAGACCTCTCAGACTCAATTGATCCTCCCACCTCAGCCTCTCAAGTAGCTGGGACTACAGGCATACACTACCATGCCTGGCTTATTTTTTAAATTTTCTGTAGAGACAGTTTCACCATGTTTCCCAGGCTGATCTCACATTCCTGGTCTCAAGTGATCCACCCACCTCAGCCTCCCAAAGTGCTGGGATCACAGGCATGAGCCACCGCACCCAGCCCACATTTCTTTATCTTTTTTTTAAATGAGTTACTTTGCAAATTATAAATGAGAGGTGACCATATTATAGACACCTTGAAACACATTTTTATATATGTCGCTTTTTAGTGAAAAAGAGCCATCCATGATGCCACCACCCTAACAACTCTGTTAGGACTTGGGAACTTTCCTGCCAGTATTTCTTACATATATATTTTTGTCATATTTTATAATCTCAGTGTATGCCTGTTTTACTACTCTGATTTCTCTTCCATTCATTATTAGGAGCATTCTTCCTTTGGCTAAAGGATTTTCATAATAATCATTTTAAGTGACATTATATAATCTATTTGGAGGAAACACCTTAATACACTTAACTGTTCCTTGGAGATTGAAGATTAAGTTATTTACACTTTTTTACAATTATAAATAATGCTGGCAGAGTGAGATAGCTCACATCTGTAATCCCAGCACTTTGGGAGAACCAGGTGGACGGATCATGAGGTCAGGAGTTTGAGACCACCCTGGCCAACATAGTGAAATCCCATATCTACTAAAAATACAAAAAATTAGCTGGGGGTAATGGCGGGCGCCTGTAACCCCAGCTACTTGGAAGGCTGAGGCAAGATAATTGCTTGAACCTGGGAGGTGGAGATTGCAGTCAGTCGAGATTGCGCCGCTGCACTCCAGCCAGGCAACAGTGTGAGACTCTGTTTTTTTTTCTTTTTTTTTTTGCCTCAAAAATAACATAAAATAAAAATAAAATAAAATAAATTAAAAAAAATAAATAAAATAAAATAAAATAAAATGCTGTGTGCCAGGCATGGTGGCTCACACCTGTAATCCCAACACTTTGGGAGGCTGAGGTGGGTGAATCACTTGAGGTCAGGAGTTTGAGACCAGCCTGGCCAATATTGTGAAACTTCGTCTCTACTAAAAATACAAAAAGTAGCCGGGCATGGTGGCACATACCTATAGTCTCAGCTACTCGGGAGGCTGAGGCAGAAGAATTGATTGAATCTGGGAGGCAGAGGTTGCAGTGAGTTGAGACTGCACCACTGTACTCCAGCCTGGGTAACAAAAAAACAAAAACAAAAACAAAACAAAAAAACAAAGAAAATGAAAAATAAATAAAGCTGTGATGCACATGTCACATGGAGAGCTGTTTCCATATTTTAGAATATTTCTTTATGAGAGATTTTCAGGTGACAATCACTGTGTCAAAGGGTATTTTAACCTTGTTTATCACTTGAAATCTGTTCAGCTTGATGGCCCCTCTTCCTACCCTCTCAGCTTTTACATTGCTTTCTGTCTTAGCCTCAATGGTCTAGGATATATTCTTTGTAAAAGCCCCATAATCCTATCTTCCCTCACTCCCTTCACATAAAGCAAGGTTCACTCTTACTTCCATTACTCTCAAGTGTTCTTACAAATCAGAGGATACTTGAAAAATGAAGACACCAAGAAGGGACATGACAAATTCACAGCAGGTGAAATGGACTTGTTTGGAGTGAGATTAAGAAGAAAGAGGGGACATTAGAAAGCAGCCCTGCAGAATGAGACCCTGAAGCAAATTTTGATGGCATCACACTTTGCCTTATCTTAAGAAGGGCTTCTGAGAGGCATGGAAGGTGAGTGGGGAGGGTGGTACATGTAGCTGGCTGTTGGCAGCAAGGTTTGAAGGCAAATAAGCTCTACAGGAGATGGAAAGACCTGGGGTTATTTATAGCTCCAGAGGGTTATTTGCTGGATAAACTGTAAGGTCCTCCAGAGAGAGAGTTCTGTGACAGTGGAATATAACTCAGGGTCAGAAGTGAGATAAGGATGAATGAAGACAGGCCAGGGCAGTAAGATGCTGGTAGAGCCTGGATGATGACAGAAGAAGCAGATTTTGAGCCAGGTAGAAGGGCTGGCAGGTGAGAAGAGGCAAGGTCAACATGATCCACAAAAAAAAAAAAAAAAAAAAAAAAAAAAAGGCTGGGCGTGGTGGCTCATGCCTGTAATACCAGCACTTTGGGAGACCAAGGTGGGTGGATCACCTGAGGTTGGGAGTTTGAGACCAGCCTGACCAACATGGAGAAACAACCCCGTCTCTACTAAAAATACAAAATTAGCCAGGCATGGTGGCGCATGCCTGTAATTCCAGCTACTCAAGAGGATGAGGAAGGAGAATTGCTTGAACCTGGGAGGCGGAGGTTGTGGTGAGCCGAGATCACACCATTGCACTGCAGCCGGGCCAATGACAGCGAAACTCCATCTCAAAAAAAAAATTTAAAAAGTTGGTGGCAAAAAAAAAAAAAAAAAAAAAAAAAATAGGCATGGTAGCTCACAGCTGTAATCCTAGCACCTTGGGAGGCCAAGGTGGGAGGATCACTTGAGGTCAGGAATTCGAGTCTAGCCTGGCCAACACGGTGAAACCCCATCTCTACTAAAAATACAAAAATTAGCTGGGTATGGTGACTCACACCTGTAATCCCAGATACTTTGGAGGCTGAAGCAGAAGAATCGCTTGAACCTGGGAGGCGGAGGGTGCAGTGAGCTGAGACCTCGTCTTTGCACTCCAGCCTGGGCAACAGAGTGAGACTCTGTCTCACAAAAAAAAAAAAGAAAGAAAAAAGAAAAAGCTGGGTTTTGTGCCTGTCTGTCTGAGGGTGGAGAGCTGTACCACAACTTCTTAGTTGCTATAATAACATCTATAATTCCTTCGGAGGTAGAAGGGAAAGAAGGCAACCATTATTTAAAATGAACTTTTAAACTCTTCTTCCCCATTCTTTCAACAAATACTTCCAGAACTTCTTCCTTTGGGGCTCCTTCTGATTACATTAGTAAAAATACTGGAGTCAAACAATCCTTCAGTCTCAAATTCAAAAAATGAATGTGCTGGGCATGGTGGCTCACGCCTGTAATCCCAGCACTTGGAGAGGCTGAGGTGGGTGGATCACCTGAGGTCAGGAGTTCAAGACCAGCCTGGCCAACATGGTGAAACCCCGTCTCTACTAAAAATACAAAAAATTAGCCAGGCATGATGGCGGGTTCCTATAATCACAGCCTACTCGGGAAGCTGAGGCAGAAGAATCACTTGAACCTGGGAAGCAGAGGTTGCAATGAGCCGAGATCGCACCACTGCACTCCAGCCTGGTGACAGTGAGACACTGTCTCAAAAAAAAAAAAAAAAAAAAAAAAAGAATGTGGCTGGGTGCGGTGGCTCATGCCTGTAATCCCAACACTTTGGCTGAGCCAGGTGGATCACTTGAGGTCAGGAATTCAAAACCAGCCTAGCCAACATGGTAAAATCCCATCTCTACTAAAAATACAAAAAATTTAGCCAGGTGTGGTGGCAGGCGCTTGTAATCCCAGCTACTTGGGAGGCTGAGGCAGGAAAATTGCTTGAACCTGGGAGGCAGAGGTCTCAGTGAACTGAGATTGTGCCACTGCACTTCAGCCTGGGTTAACAGCATGAAACTCCATCTCACATACACACACACAAAAAGAATAAAACGAATGTATAAGGGACGAGCTAATAAGTAATATGCATCATAGACCTGAGCACTGATTACATCTTGGGGGCATGACTGAAGTTAGGTGTATTTGGTCTGATTGCAGGTGACACCACCAGAAGGATACAGGGTAGATTGTCCTCTAATTCCTTCCTCACAGTCTTCACCATTGCATTCCGTGAGACAAGCGAGACAGCCAGGTGCTCTTCCACTGGTATCATAGGGAGGGCAGTGAGGTTGATGACCTCCATCTTCCTGAAATGATTCATTGTCCAATTTCTTGAATATGGACAAACAAAAAGTGTCCACTTTTAAGAGCCTCTCATTTCCCACGCCAGTCTTGTCCTTTTTTAATCAGCCTCCTGGAAATCAGAAGCAGCATAGAGCCAGCTCAGAAAACGCAAGAGGAAAAGCCCAACCACGTTTGCCAGCTACGCAGGGCTGATGGTGAAGCACATGTCCCATGCCTGCAGGGGGAATTAAAGGGTTCTGTCTGAGACGCCCATACTTAAATGAGGATTTCAAGGTATATGGACTTGTTCTTCCAACGTCTGATGCCTGACTCTCCCTCTCCCCCTCCCCTATGATGAAAATTATTCTAGTTTTTTTTTTTTTTTTTGAGATGGAGTCTTGCTCTGTCGCCAGGCTGGAGTGCAGTGGTGTGATCTTGGTTCACTGCAACGTCCGCCTCCCGGGTTCAAGAGACTCCCCTGCCTCGGCCTTCTGAGTAGCTGGGACTACAGGTGTGTGCCACCATGCAGGACTAATGTTTTGTATTTTAGTAGAGATGAGGTTTCACCATGTTGGCCAGGATGGTCTCGATCTCCTGACCTCATGATCCACCCGCCTCGGCCTCCCAAAGTGCTGAGATTACAGGTGTGATCCACTTCTTGGCCAATTGTTCTAGTTTTAAAAATAAAGAGACTAGAGCGTGAAAAGGGCCAGGGCTCCAGACTACTTGAGACCACTCAGCAAGTCAGTTCCCAAACTAGAAATGAAATCAGATGTTTGTTTCTCTGAGCCCCGACTCTAAAAGAGAGTTAGATTAGGGGACCCTAAGACTCTCTCCAGCTCTCTGATACTGTGAGTCTAGAATATGGGGTCCATCTCCTTAGCACAAGGCTCCTGATCAACCTGAGGCTTTTCGCTCCCTCTCAGAAAACTAGCCCCAACCCTACTCTTCCTCCTTAGCTCTGGAACATCCTGGCCTGCCAGCGATCCTGGGTCCTTGCTTCTTGGCCAGGAGCCCATTACTACCATTTGTGGGCCCTCTGTGTCCAGAGTCCAGTGTGACAGGTCTTGTTATAATACAGCAAAAGACTTAGATTCTTGCCAGGCACGGTGGCTCATGCCTGTAATCCCAGCACTTTGGGAGGCCAAGGCGGGTGGATCACCTAAGGTCGGGAGTTTGAGACCAGCCTGATCAACTTGGAGAAACCCCGTCTCTACTAAAAATACAAAATTAGCTGGGTGTGGTGGCGCATGCCTGTAATCTCAGCTATTCGGGAGGTTGAGGCAGGAGAATCACTTGAACTGGGGGTAGGGGGTGGGTTGCAGTGAGCCGAGATCATGCCATTGCACTCCAGCGTGGGCAACAAGAGGGAAATTCCATCTCAAAGAAAAATAAAAAATAAACTAAAATGAATAAAGACTTAGATTCTGTCCTCTAGAAGCTCATACATAAAGGACAGAGAAAACATCAAGTTTGGTGGGAACATGAACTCAACTGCCCTTTCATCATACTCTCCTTCCTTCTCTGGTTCAGGCCTTCACTCCATGCTCTTCTCCACAGTCATGCATCCTACATGCCTGACCTGCAGAACTTCTTCCTGGTCCCTGATCATATGCTCTTCCTACCTCTATACCTTTGCACATATGGTTCCCTCTGTTGGATGATGCCCAGGTGAAACATCTGTGGAAACCTAAAATTTTTCCAAGCCATTAGCACTATGCCTCCTCTGCAAAGGCCAGGGTTCTGCATTCATCTATTACAAGACTCACAACAGTGAATGGGAATGATTTGCTTCTACTGCTTTCTTCATTAGGCAAATTATGGATTAACCATGATTCCTTTTAGACTTACCAGAGTTTTTTTTTTTTTTTTTTTTTTTTTGAGATAGGATCTTGCTCTGTAGCCCAGACTGGAATGCAGTAGTGCAATCTCAGCTCACTAACTGCAGCCTTGATATCCTGGGCTCAAGTGATTCTCCTGCCTCAGCCTCCCATGTAGCTGGGACTCTACAGGTGCCCGCCACCATATCTGGCTAATTTTTGTATTTTTAGTAGAGATGGGGTTTCATCATGTTGGCCAGGCTGGTCTCGAACTCCTCATCTCAGGTGATCCACCTGCCTTGGCCTCTCAAAGTGTTGGGATTACAGGCGTGAGTCACCGCTCCTGGTCCCTTCTGAATATTTCATCATACCATTTTAGGTATTCTCTGAAACATGGTAAGTTTTTACTGCCATTATTTGGGGAAGATAAAAGGAGAGGGAAGAAAACTAGCTTCATTAAATACCTTTCCTGTGGCAAGCACTATGCTATGTGCTGGGGGCGGATGAGTGGAAGAATAAGACCCCGCTCTCATGGAGCACACATTCTAGCAGTCAAGATTCAAATGCCCTGTTTAAAGTTGCCTTATTTGGGCTGGCCATGGTGGCTAATGCTTATAATCCCAGCACTTTGAGAGGCAAAGGCGGGTGGATCATCTGGGGTCAGGACTTCGAGACTATCCTGGCCAACATGGTGAAACTCCATCTCTACTAAAAATACAAAAATTAGCTGGGTGTGGTGGCAGGCACCTGTAATCCCAGCTACTTGGGAGGCTGAGGCAGGAGAATTGCTTGAACCCAGGAGGTGGAGGTTGCAATGAGTGGAGATCATGCCACTGCACTCCAGCCTGGGAGACAGAGTGAGACTGTCTCAATACATGCATACATACGTACATACATACATACATACATATATAAAGTTAACATATTTGATGCTTCTCAGAATAGCGGATTTGAAAAAAAGAAAAATGAAATAACAAAAAAGTTAATATATTTGAGCATATAAAACAATGCGGACTTTGGCATCTGACAAACTTTTTAGTATAACCTTTAGTCGTACAATCAGGGGTCCCCAACCTCGGGGCCACGGATGGGTGTAGGTCTGTGGCATGTTAGGAACGAGGCTGCACAGCATGAGGTGAGTGGCAGGTGAGGAGAGAAGCTTCATCTGTATTTACAGCCACTCCCAATTCCTCACGTTACTGCCTGAGCTCCGCCTCCTGTCAGATCAGCTGCAGAATTAGATTCTCAGAGCAGTGCAAATCCTGTTATAAACTGTGCCTGCGAGGGACCTAGGTTGTATGCTCCTTATGAGAATCTAATGCCTGATGATCTGTCACTGTCTCTCAGCACCCCCAGACAGACTGCTGCAGAAAAACAAGTTCAGGGGCCCCACTGATTCTACATTATGGTGGGTTGTAGAATTATTTTATTATATGTTATAATGTAATTATAGTAGAAATGAAGTACACAATGAATGTAATGCTCTTTTATTTTTTTGAGATGGAGTTTCACTCTTGTTGCCCAGGCTAGAAGGCAATAGTGTGATCTCAGCTCAGTGCAACCTCCACCTCCTGGATTCAAGTGATTCTCCTGCCTCAGCCTCTCAAGTAGCTGGAATTACAGGCATGTGCCACCATGCCTGGCTACTTTCATATTTTTTTTAGTAGAGACGGGGTTTCACCACTGTGCCAGGCCAAAATTTAAATTAATTAAAATTAAAATTTTACTCTTGGATGTTCTGTTTATGGAGTAGCCATTCTTTTAACGCTTTACTTTAAAATTTTTTTACTTTTGTTTGTCTGAGACAGGATCTCACTCTGTCACCCAGGCTGGAGTGCAGTGGCATCATCACCACCTCCCAAAGTATTGGGATTACAGATGTGAACCACTGCATTCAGCATTAAAATTATACTTATTCAGTCACTTTAACCAAATTCCAAGGACTCCGTTGTCACATGCCTCTAGTGCTACTGGGATGGTCAGCCCACCTCTGGGCAGCTTCTACCTTTCCAGCCTCACTTCCTGCTGCTTGGATGGTACATTTTGGATGGCACATTATTTCCGCTCCCTTTTACCTAATTAACTTTTGCTCCTCCTTCAGCACCTTGAGCTCCTTGTATGGTCAAAACACACTCTTATGTCATCTCACAGTACTGCCCCTTTGAAGCAGTGATGACAGTTATAACTGATTATTTACATAACTAACTGAGTATCCTATCTCCTCCAGTAGATATAAGCCCCTTTAGGGCAGGGATCAAGTCTGGTTTAGTTCACCTTTCTGTCCCAAGTAGGAGTATGCTACTGGCTTATGGTAGGTACTCAATAAATAGTCATTGTATCCACAGTACGCAACCTTTTCGGCATCAGGGATCAATTTCATGGAAGACAATTTTTACACAGACCTGTGGTAGAGGACTGTTTTCAGGATGATTCAAGAGCATTACAGGCCGGGCAGGGTGGCTCATGCCTCTAATCCCAGCACTTTGGGAGGCGGAGGCAGGCGGTTGACGAGGTCAGGAGTTCGAGACCAGCCTGACCAACATTCGAAACCCCGTCTCTACTAAAAATACAAAAATTAGCCAGGCATGGTGGCACACGCCTGAAATTCCAGCTATTCAGGAGGTTGAGGCAAGAGAATTGCTTGATCCCGGGAGGCAGAGGTTGCAATGAGCCAAGATTGCACCACTGTACTCCAGCCTGGGTGATGGAGTAAGACTCTGTCTCAAAAAAAAGCATGACATTTGGCCAGGTGTGGTGGTTTATACCTGCAATCCCAGCACTTTGGAAGGCTGAGGCAGGTGGATCACCTAAGGTCTGGAGTTTGAGACCAGCCTGGCCAACATGGTGAAACCCCATCTCTACTAAAAATGCAAAAACTTAGCCAGGTGTGGTGGTGGGCGCTGGTAATCCCAGCTACTCAGGAGGTTAAGACAGGAAAATCACTTGAACCTGGGAGGGGAGGTTGCAGTGGGCTGAGCTCACACCACTGCACCCCAGCCTGGGCAAGAGTGAGACTCCATCTTAGAAAAAAAAATTAAATTTTGAAATGGAAGCAGTGTAAATTTAGAAATACTGATCATATCTTGAAATAGTAATGTTTTGGACATATGGAGTGAAATAAAACATCACTCGAATTAATTTCACTTGGCTTTTCTGTTTTTTACTTTTAAAAAAATGTGGCTACGAAAAAAAAATAATAAAAAAAAGAAAAAATAATCTGTCCCTACAAGGCCAGAAAGAAAATAATAATAAAAAAAGAAAAAAATGTGGCTACTAGAAAATTCCAAATTACATATGTGTCCTGCTTTATGTTTCTGTTGGACAATGCTGAGCCAGATTGTGAAGATTTTGGTTCTAGGACATGGCAGTCTCCCCTCTTGATGCAAGGTGTTGGAAGAGAATTGCGCTTGGAGGCAAAGACCCCTGGGTCCTGCCCCTCAATGGATGGTGCCACCTGGTACACCCACTAGGCAGCCGTTCTTTGAACGGCCTGAGTTTCTTAATTAATCAGAAGGAACAATAAATACACGCTGTTAGGACTCTAGGAGATCTGGAGTTGATTCTCCAGTAGTTCTCTGCCCTTGTTCACAGTGCGACCTGTAAGTGGTCCCTGGGCCTCAGTTTCCCTTGCTTGTAGAAGCCATCGTGAGGTAGTGGGGAGGGGGCAGGCTGCCACAGGTGGGTCATGGTGCGTCTGTCCGTCGGTCTTACCGGAAAGTATCGGCGTAATTTGACGAACCCTGGGCCGGTCCCGCCACGGGTTCCTGAGGGGACCCCGCAAAGTTCTGGGTGGGCCCCCGACACTCACAGAAAGGGGTGCCCCTTGCCTTGTGCTCGGGGAGGAGGAGGGGATCCAGGGAGAGGCCTATTTTGTTACTGTGAGTCCAGGTGTTCTCTAGGCAACGCCGGGGCGGTCACCACTTTCCGGTTTCTCTTAACAATGGAATCTTCGCAAGCCACCACGTAGTCCGCAAGACGCCGTTTCCATAGTGATAGCCCGGCCGGGGGCCCAGACCAATGTGTCTGCGGGGAGGGTGAGTGCAGGTCCTGGTCCTAGCCTGTAACGGGGGGCATGTAAAGGACCTCGGAAGACAATGATTTTGTATAATCCGTTTACTATCCCGAGGGGATTCGCGGAGTTTCTGGGAACTCGCGCAGGCTGGCGCTGGGGACCCCTTTTCCTTGATGGTAGAGGCCGGGCGGGGCTGCGCATGCGCGTGACGGGCGGGCGGCAGGAGGCCGGTGGGTCAAGGTACCGCTGGGCTACAGAGTTCTTGTGGGGGGTTTCGGGGAGCGCTTGGACCGCGGCTTCTGGGACGCGTCAGGTACGTCTCCGAGTCCGGCGTTGCCGGGCAGCGCTGCCTAGGTTCACCTGGTGGCCCGGGGACGCCCGGGCCTGGCCTGGAGAGAGGCAGCGGGAGGGCGACCCCGGGCGGTGGCCGCCCTCCTCTGTGTGTCTCCGCTGTTGTGAATTCTTCCCCGTAGGTCGCCGTGAAGGTGCATGAGATCGTGCGTGGGAACGTTTGTTGTCAGCCGTTACTTGAGTCCAACAGCCCTGGAGGGCCCTGCACCTGCGTAACTTGGCTGTCTCCTTGGGGAACACGTATACCTTTGAGAATCCGATGAAAGCCAAAGATTCCTCCCTTATTTTCTTAGAATTAAAGAAAGATAATATATTTTATGGCCTGTTGGAAACGGAAAAGCTTTGCACAATCATTAGTGATTAGTATTAGTATCTGTGGATTGGAAGACCACTTACTTGATCCTCTTCCCAGGGTCGTTGTGAGAATCAAGTGCACAGCTTCTCATAAACACTAAATACTATAACATCTTGATTCCTCGTTGCAAAGAAAGAAGCCGAAGTCCAGGGGGGATAAATGCTGGGGTCCCGCTGCGGGTAAGCGGCAGAGTGATCATTGGAAGCCAGGTGCTCCCCATTCACTTCCTTTGTGCTGAACACGCTCTTCTTGGGAGTTTCACTAGAAAGGTTGTCTTGTGCTAAGGGGACAGCTTGTACCTCAAGTCCACCCGGATGCCCCAGAACCCCAGGATCTCAGCCGACCTGTTTGTAGATTATTAGATCTGATTTAAAAGGTAGCTAATCCGGCCGGGCGCGGTGGCTCCCGCCTGTAATCCCAGCACTTTAGGAGGCCGAGGTGGGTGGAACATGAGGTTAGGAGTTTGAGACCAGCCTGGCCAATGTGGTGAACCCCCATCACTACTAAAAATATGAAAAGTAGCCAGACATGGTGGTGCGCGCCTGTAGTCCCAGCTACTTGGGAGGCTGAGGCAGAAGAACCACTTGAACCCAGGAAGTGGAGGTTGCAGTGAGCCAACATTGGCCACTGCACTCCAGCCTGGGCAACAGAGCGAGATTCTGTCTCAGAAAAAAAAAAAGTAGCTAATCCAGACCCTTTCTCATCTGTAATATATGGATGACAGTTCCCAGCTGTAGTGTCAGGAGAATCAGTGCGGTCATGAGTGAGGTGCTCCAGTTAAAGCCCCAGAAGTAAAGCAGCTGGGCCAAGGTCTAGCAGGCAGCTGAGCGCAGAGCCAGGCCTGAAACCTGGTTCTGTCTAGGCCATGTGCTTAGGCACAGTGCAGTCAGCATCAGTGGGGACTTGGCTTATTTTTCTGTCTTCAAATGTCTCTAGATGCTAGGAGTGCCAGGGACTGCTTTTTAACTGTGTTTTATTTTGTTTATAAGTGATACATGAATATATTCTCATTGTAATAATTCATTTAATCTTGAGTATTTAATATAATTTTATATTGTACCATATGAAATTGCCACAATTTGACCTTTTTTTAACCTATAAAATGAATTTCATTCAAGTCAGTCATCCTACTCCGTTTTTCAAGTTTAACCACTATGAGCAGTTTGGTGTATCCTTCTAGATCTCTCTCTCTCTCCCTCTCTCTGTGTGTGTGTGTCTCTCTCTCTCTCTTTCTTTTTTCCAGATCTCTCTCTTTCTTTCTTTCCTTTCTTTCTGTTGAGTCTGGCTTTTGTTGCCTAGGTTGGCAAGATCTCGGCTCACTGCAACCTCCACCTCCCAGGTTCAAGCGCTTCTTCTGCCTCAGCCTCCCGAGTAGCTGGGATTACAGGCACCCGCCACCACGCCCAGCTAATTTTTGTATTTTTAGTAGAGACGAGGTTTCACCATGTTGGCCAGGCTGGTCTTAAACTCCTGACCTCATGATTCGCCCACCTCAGCCTCCCAAAGTGCTGGGATTACAGGCGTGAGCCACTCCCTGGCCGAAAATGCATCTTTTAATGATGTGCCTCACATGTTACTAATGCAAGGATAATTATTTATGTGTGTATGTACAAGTACATAAACACACACACACACACATATATATATACCTTTAGCCAACTGATCACGCCCTAGCATTTTCATCTTTAATATGGATAGGAAAATACCCACATCTCAAGAGGTGCTGTAGGGAATGAAAAATAAACAAAGTGTGCCTAGCACTGTGTCTGACACATAGTGGATACACAGGAAGTGATATTAATTAGTTTTTGTTGCTGTGCTCTTTGACGAACTTTCCTCATGGATATTCCTCCTATTTTATTCTTGTTCTGCCCTTTAGATAAGATTATAGACGTAAGATTCATACTTTTCCCTCTCCTAAGCTCTTTCCCTTCTCCAGCAGAGACAGCGCCAGGGCCTTACAATGTGTTTTGGATGGTGATGACATAACATCAACGCCCTCCTCAGTATCTTGGTGCCCACCTATACCCTCCACTACCAAGGTGGAAGCATTCTGGTTTGTCCAAGTTTTACAGTGCTGTGCCCAGGCCCAAAGACCATCCCCTAGGTTGCTGGTCTACGGTTGTTTTTATTTTTATTTTATTTTTTTGAGACAGAGTCTCATTCTGTCATGCAGGCTGAAGCGCAGTGGCACGATCTTGGCTCACCGCAACCTGTGCCTCCAAGGTTCAAGCAGTTCTTGTGCCTCAGCCTCTTGAGTAGCTGGGATTACAGGTGAGCGCCACCATGCCCAGCTAATTTTTGTATTTTTTAAATTTTCGCCATGTGGGCCAGGCTGGTCTCGAACTTCTGACCTAAGGTTATCCACCCATCTTGGCCCCCCATAGTGCTGGGATTACAAGCGTGACCCACCAGATAATTGTTTTTAATTAAAACACATAACTACCAGGAAAGCTGTCATGATCACATAACCCAAAATACCTTCATTTCTAAATTATATATACATATACTTATGTATTGTATGTTATAAAACTTACAGAGAAGCTTCTAAACTTTTATCATTAATTTCAGTGACATTGATTTTTCCCTCAGTGAAAACAGCCTGGAAGTTTTTTTTTCTGTTCTCATTGGATACATGTCTTGCTGATTATCATGGATTCATACTTTGAATTCTGTTTTAATGATAATGTATCTAAAACCTTGTTTCAAAATCTTGAAAAGATACCGACCCCTCCTTCTGCCTTTTTTGGCTAATTTCTTGTCAGATCCAATTAACCTGTTACTGCTTTTATTTCACTATGTAGTGAAGGAAGACCTAACCCCCAGGAGGAGGAGCAGTGAGGGTTCTGCTGTTTTCTTTTTGCTGACTTGTGCTGTCATTGTTGTTCTGGTCAGTCAATGGTTTTTTTAGAAAGATTCTTTGTAAGCTATGTGTGTGCTATAAGTTAAAATTGGGTAATATAGGCTAGGCGCAATGGCTCACGCCTGTAATCCCAGCTACTTTCGAGGCTGAGGGATGAGAATGACTTGAACCTAAGAGGCAGATGTTGTAGTGAGCCAAGATTATGCCACTGCATTCCATCCTGGGTAACAGAGCAAGGCTCTATCTAAAAAAATTAATCATAAATAAAAAGTTAAAAAATTTAAAATATTTGATTTTAATATTTTTAGAGACGGGGTCTCACTGTGTTGCTCAGGCTGGTCTTGAACTCTTGGGCTCAAGGAGTCCTCCTACCTTGGCCTCCCAAAGTGCTGGGATTTCAGGTTTGAGTCCACGCCTGGACCTGAAGGGTGGTTATACTTGTGTAGTAAAAACTCATAAAACCTTACCCTTATGATTTGTAGTAGACTTTCCTGTATTAATTTCATATATTTCCTTTTTTTAAATTTTTTATCTTTTTTTTTTTTTTGTAGAGACGGGTCCTGCTAAGTTGCCCAGGCTGGTTTTGAACTCCTGTGCTCAAGCAGTCCTCCCACCCTGGCCTCCCAAAGTCCTGGGATTACAGGTGTGAGCCACTGTGCCCAGCCTAAATTAAAAGTTTGCTTCTCCCCTTTTTTTCTTTCCCAAAAACCTCGGTGTTACCAGTAAATCTACTTAAGTAGGCCTAGGTGAATTGCAGTAGGTTGCACTATGCTGAAAGCAAATGTACAGGGCGGGGGTGGGGCGGTCCAGCTCTGCCACAGCGTGGACCTGCCCCCGTTTTCAGGACACCTCACCTCACCTTCGATAACAGGACAGGTAACCTGACATGTGAGGTGACAAGTGACACTGGTAACAAGTAAGGGGCATTGTTATCAAAAAGGAAATATAAGCATAGTTTTATTTATTTTCTTTTTTTTTGGTGGCGGAGGGGACAGAGTTTCACTCTTGTTGCCCAGGCTGGAGTGCAGTGGTGCAGTCTCAGCTTACTGCAACCTCCACCTCCCGGGTTCAAGTGATTCTCCTGCTTCAGCCTCCCGAGTGGCTGGGATTACAGACATGCACCACCATGCCCAGCTAATGTATTTTTAGTAAAGATGGAGTTTCTCCATGTTGATTAGGCTGATCTTGAACTCCTGACCGCAGGTAATCCATCCACCTCAGCCTCCCAAAATGGCTGGGATTACAGGCATGAGCCACCACCCCTGGCCATTTCTTTATTATTATTTTTTTGGAGACGAGGTCTTGCTCTTTCACACAGGCTGGAGTGCAGTGGCATGATCATAGCTCACGGGAGGCTCAAACTCATGGGTTCAGGTGATCCTCCCACCTCAGCCTACTGAATAGCTGAGACTACAGGCATGCACCACCATGCCTGGGTAATTTTTGTATTTTTTGTAGAGCAAGGTTTTGCCATGTTGGCCAGGCTGGTCTTGAATTACTGGGCTCAAGCGATCTGTCTGCCTCAGCCTCCTGAGTAACTAAGACTGTAGATGTGCACCACCATGCCAGGCTAATTTTTTTTTTTTTTTTTTTTGAGACATGGTCTCTCACTCCATAGCCTAGCCTGGAGAGCAGCAGTGGATCACAGCTCACCGAGCCTCAACGTCCCTGGGTTCCAGCCATCCTCCCACCTCAGCTTCCCAAGTAGTTAGGACTACAGGCATGTGCCACTGTGCCCCACCCAAAAATCTTAGCATACTGTGTAGCACGGAGAGAGCATTCAGCACATATGAGCTATTTTTTTTTAAACACAAGCTTTCCTGCACAACACATGGGAATCCATTTTGTGCTGCTATAACAGATTACCACAGACTGGGTAATTTATAGAGAAAAGAAGGCTGGGAGTGGTGGCTCACACCTGTAATCCCAGCACTTTGGGAGGCCAAGGCGGGCGGATCACGATCATGAGGTCAGCAGATCGAGACCATCCTGGCCAACATGGTGAAACCCCATCTCTGCTAAAAATACAAAAATTAGATGGGCATAGTGGCGTGCGCCTGTAGTCTCAGCTACTCAGGAGGCTGAGGCAGGAGAATTGCTTGAATCCGGGAGGTGAAGGTTGCAGTGAGCCGAGATTGCCCCACTGACTCCAACCTGGGCAACAGAGTGAGACTTTGTCTCAAAAAAAAAAAAAATTAATAAATAAAAGAAAAGAAGTTTATTTGGTTCACAGTTCTGGAGGCTGGGAAGTCCAAGAGCATGGTGCAAGTATTTGATGAGGGTCATCCGGTGTGAGGCAGAAGGCACACATGGGGAGCAAGTGCATGAGACAGATAGCATGGCAGCAGAA
>CAUYQU010079900.1:0-62580 GCA_963574635.1 Cheracebus regulus
GATTATGTGCCTTGGGGTTGCTCTTCTTGAGGAATATCTTTGTGGTGTTCTCTGTATTTCCTGGACTTGACTATTGGCCTGCCTTGCTAGGTTGGGGAAGTTTTCCTGGATAATATCCTGAAGAGTATTTTCCAGCTTGGATCCATTCTCTCTGTCACATTCAGGTACACCTGTCAAACATAGATTACTTCTCTTCACATCATCCCATATTTCTTGGAGGCTTTATTTGTTTCTTTTTACTCTTTTTTCTCTAATCTTGCTGTTTCATTTTATTTCTTTGAGTTGATCTTCAACCTTTGATATCCTTTCTTCTGCTTGATCAATTCGGCTGTTGAAACTTGTGTATGCTTTGCGAAGTTCTCGTGTTGTGTTTTTCAGCTCCATCCGTTCATTTATGTTCCTCTCTAAGCTGTTTATTCTCATTAGCATTTCATCAAACCTTTTTTCAAGGTTCTTAGTCTCTTTGCGATGGGTTAGAACATGTTCTTTTAGCTCAGAGAAGTTTGTTATTACCTATCTTCTGAAGCCTGTTTCTGTCAATTCGTCAGACTCATTTTCCATCCAGCCTTGTTCCCTTGCTGGTGAGGAGTTGTGATCCCTTGGAGGAGGAGAAGTGTTCTGGTTTTGGGTATTTTCATCCTTTTTGTGCTAGTTTCTTCCCATCTTTGTGGATTTATTTACATGTGGTCTTTGTAGTTGGTGACTTTCAGATGGGGTCTCTGAGTGGATGTCCTGTTTGTTGATGATGAAATTATTTCTATTTCTTAGTTTTCCTTCTAACATTCAGGCCCTCTGCTGTAGGACTGCTGAGGTCCACTCTAGGCCCTGCTTGTCTGGGGATCACCTGTAGTGGCTGCAGAACAGTAAGGGTTGCTGCCAGTTTCTTCTTCTGCTATCTTTGTCTCAAAATGATACCTGCCAGATGTCAGTCTGAGCTCTCCTTTATGAGGTGACTCTTTTGATATATGGAGGTTGGAGAGCTGCTTGAGGAGACAATCTGTCCTTTATAGGCACTCAAGTGCTAAGCTGTGAGGTCCATTGTTCCATTCAGAGCTGCTGGGCAGGTATATTTAAGTCTGCTGCAGCAGAACTCATAACAGCTTTTTTTTCTCCCAGGTGTTCTGTCCCGGGAAGGTAGGACTTTATTTATAAATTTCTGTCCTGCTGCTTCCTTTTTTCGGGGATGCCCTACCCAGTGAGGAGGCAGCCTAGTCACAGTCTGCCAGCAGAGTTTCTGTGGGCTTCGCCCACCTCCTGTGTGAACTTCCCTGCAGTCCTGTTTATAGGGGTATAGTTAGAACTGCCTTGGCAATGGCAGCCCACCTCTGTAATGGTGGACTCTCTCTGTAATGGCGGACTGCCATATTTCAATTGCATTTTGAGTAAATACTGTTGTCAGAGAGGGCCATTTGTCTTATTGGCTAATCTGTAGCTTTGTGCAAAGATATATTTACTATCTGGGTCTGGACTGTGATACATAAGAATGTTAGAAAGGATTATGTGTGCAGTTTGCATTTCTTATAGTAAAAATGATGAGAAACAAGATGGCTTTTGTAACGGCCTAAATGCTATTATTATATGTAAGAGAGAACAGATTTATATAGGATAGTACCTTGTTAGGAATATTAGGCTGTAGTAATAAATAACATCCAAATGGCACTTCACAGTTTATAATGTACTTTCATAAGCATCATAATAAACTGCTAACATTTATTGAATACATCCTTGGGTCAAATTCTGTATGAAGTGTTTATATGCATAATAACTCTAGCTTCTGTGCTTCATGACTCTTAAGTAGGCAATATTACTGTCCACATTTTGCTAATGAGGAAACCAGTGTACAATACCAGGTTAAATAACTTGTTTAAGGTCACAGATTAGCATTACAACTTGAACACTAGTTCATTTGACCCAGAGATATAAATTATACTTGCAATCCCTATGTTATAGCCAGAAAGTAGAAAGCAGAGGAGAGAATCCCAAACTAATAGCCAGAGTAGATTCTAGTCTTTGTTACAGAGACTTTCTATTTGACCTTGAGCTTCTGGACTTGTGATTTCTCCTTTGACTTTCTTGGCCAGGGCACAGGTTGAGGTAGATGCTCTCCAGCGTTTTGAGCTTTGTCAAAATGCTTGGAGGTGATCTGAAGCCTGAGGTTGGCTTCTGCTCTGGTTTTGGGGGTGGTAGTGAAGCAGCATTATTGTCTGGGTTAAATACTCAAGATCTGTTGTCTCACAACCACAGAAAGCTAGGATGTGAACACATAAGAGTGAGGTTCACAGCAGAAGTGTAATAGGCAAAAGAAAGAGAAGAACTCTCTTGCTACAGAGAGATCTTGGAGAAAATGAGTTGCCACTTCCACAGTGAAATGCAGAAGGTTTTGTAGGTGAGCTTGTGCAGGTGGTGTCTGATTTATATAAGGCACGAAAGGTTGGTCGGACCAGGTGTGTCATTTGTGTAGCGTGTGAAAATCTGGCTCATCTTTTATCATGCAGGTGGGTTCTTTACCTGGCTGGTGCCATGTTTATTGTTTCTTACTGTACATGTGGTGACAAAAAGGAAGACGATGCCTCCATGTTGAACATGCCTGTCTTCCAGGTAGCCCTTTTCTATTGGCACAGCTGTTGGAATTCCCCCATGAAAGCTTCCAGCTTGCCTATCTGTCTGCAGCTCTATTTTTCAGGCTGCTCTTTGTTAGAAAAGAAATGACTTTGGGGCTTTTTTTTTTTTTTTTTTTAACAGAGCACTGGACTAGTTCACATAGATCTGAGGTTTTGCTTTCTGACTCTCTTTTTAACAAGAGGCTTGATCTTGGGCAAGTAGCTTAACTACTCTTAACCTCAATTTCTTCATGTGTCAAATGATAATAACACCCACCTCAAGGGATTATCAGGAGGATAAAATGAAAGAGCTTGCCAAAATAAATGTTGATGACTTAAATCTGGCTTGACCCTTTTCAGAATAACACTTTACCCCCTGCCCTTCTCCCTTTCTCCTAAGCTCATAAGCAGGAATATTCCGGGGGTCTTGGGCAGCCTGCTGGACCGAGGTGGGGCCTGCACTTGCTCCTTCCTCTTTTATTTCCCAACCTTTCCCCATACATCTCATCAGGATCCTATTAATAGATGGAAAGGAATATTCTTGAGATTAGGTAGATAATTGCTCCTTCCTCTTCAGTTCAGAAGCAGACTAATTTCTACCACGGAAACTTTTCCCCATTGCCTTAAATGGCAAATTAAGAAGCTTGCAGGTGCCCTGATAAAAGATAACCTTGAATCTTCCATTCTTATGGTAGATGTAACCTCTGAGGAGAGCCTCAGGAGCAGAACACATACCTATATAGACTTCTAGGGCTTCAGTTACCCTCACAGGGCACCTTTCTACCACAGCAGATATGAGAAAGCCCAGATCCCTTTGCTGAGGAAGGACTGACGCCTCACCATAAGGCAGTGTGGTCTAGCAAATATTTGAACTCTGATGATAGACTCCCTAGATTCCAGTCCTGGTGCTACACTTAGACTACTTACTTCACTTCCCCATGCCTCAGTTTCTCATCTGTACAATGCCAATAATGGTAGCTCCCTCATAGAGTCACAAAGAGAAATGTCTGACGTGTTAAACAACATGTGCTTTTGCTACTCAATATTTATACTAACACGAAGTAACCTATTTCCCTATTACACTTGATACTTCAATAATTTAATAGTAACATTATCAAGAATCAGAAAATTATGGCAAAGTAGAGTTTGTACAAGCTTTGTTTGGGTTCCTTGAAGATGTTATGAAAGATGATTCTGGATGATATAAGCACAGACTTTGTTTTTCTTAATTTTTAATTTATTGAACTTGGAAAAAATTAATAATATATCTAACCCATGAGTTCATGGGTTTGCTCTGGATGAGACCAGAGTCTGGTGGTGGGAATATAAGGCCCAGTTTGAGTGAGGAAGAATTTCCTTTGGAGGATTTCATGTTGTGAAATGTTCTTGATTGGGACTTATGGCTTTGTCAATTTTGAAAAGTACTTTGAGAAGAAAAATACCATGTTTGTAGCTTAATTTTAATCTTAGGTTGTTTTTTTCCCCCCCTTAGGTAGTGTTGCAATGACACTAAACAGATTCTTTTCCCAAGACTGTTCTCAGTTTGCTTAATGGTAAAAACACCTAAGTAGAATTCCCTTCATTGTTGCTAAAATCCTGTTTCTGAGGAAAACTGTCATTTCAAAGTGAAAAACAATGCAGGCATGATTAACTGAAAGACACAGAAGGGCTTGGTGCTGTGTCATTCACATTTACTACTTGCTTTCTACCCATTTCCCAGAGGATGGCCCAGTGGTGGGCTTGCTGTGATGTGCTGGAGGAACAGTTGCCAAGAAAATCCATTGGTTGTCTCCTCTGAAGGCAGGGATAGATATAGAGCATGAGGTTGACAGGAGACCTGGCTTCTCTTTCCAGTTATGTCTCCTTCTAAGTGTCTGACCTTGGGTGAATCACTCAAATCTCCTGGGTGTCCATGCATAGATAGGAAGTAGAGCTAGCACAGAGTTCAGAGGCATCCAGGTGTGGCGTCTTAGATGTTAATGTCCCCCCCCTCCCCGCCCCCCGCCCCTTGCTGTGAAATGCTTTTTCTTTTTTCCCCCTGTGCAATGCTATAAGAAGAAATGTCACATGAAACATCTGGAAGCTTTCCCTCTGTTTGAAACTTGGAGGATCCTATGACGTTGGTCCTACTGAGCAAAAACACACTAGTGATGAGTAGCCATTGCTCATTTTAGACACTGCATTCTTGGTTCCCATCATTCCTATTGACTCACATGATTCACGTACCACATCAGCCTGGCCTCTTCGGTCATGTGTGTTTGTGACTTCCAGAAATCTTTTTCGATTGATCAGATATTTTTGATCTACCTTCTTGGCTGCTTTAAGAATAGACTGAATTTGTCAGGCAGTCAGTTTCTGTATAAATAAAACACTTATATTAACTTTTCACAATTTTTCCATATACATAATATTGGTCTTCATAACAATGCCTATTAATGTTAAGATAAATTCAATTAGGTTTAGTGTACTTTAAAAAAATCTAATTTTTATGATGCTGGAGTTTTCACTTAAAAATGATTGTTTTCATGTAACTTTGAAATAAGATCCAAGTTTCTTTAATTCTCTTAAATTATCAAAGGAATAATAAATAACTTACAGAAAATGACAGGGGTTGGGGGAAACACTGGAGCTCACTGTTATTTGCTAATGTATTGCATTCCTGCTCTCTGTCTTTGGGGAGCCTAGGAAAATATGATTTTTGGGGAGAAAGAGCGTCAGGTAGGAGAAAAGCCAAACAGATAAAAATAAAATGAGAAGCACTGATTTAATAATGGGACATTATAATCACATGATTCTATAACATATATGTGCTTCTCATTTTATATAATTATATACTGTATATTTTATATAGTTATGTATAGTAGAGAGAGGGTTATTTTTAATTGTAACAGGTAGCAAATATGGCATCCACCATGATTTTAACTCATTTCAAAGTTCTGAAATTTGAGCAATATGCTATGTTACACAGTTTTTTTTCAGAAGTATCTTTAACTGTTTTAGAATTTAGAATAGGAGAGTTTAACATTTGCTGAACTCCATATGTTATTCAACTTTGTCTCAACTTTGTATATGACTTTAGTAACCCAATACAATGCTCTTGGAGTCTGTACTGCTGGGTGGAGAAAATCACTGGATTGGGTGTCAAATTGGACCTGTCAAAACCCTGGCTCTAATACATGTAAGGGTCACAGAGACAGAAAGTTCTTAAGGCACATCAAGCATCAGTCTCCTCCTTTGTAAAAAGGGATAATATTGGGGTTTACAAAGAAGGTTATAAAAACCAAATAAAGCAATCCTCCTATATCACTTAACATAGTGTCTAGCATTAAAAACAAACAAAAACAAAAAGAAAAGCACAAAAAAAAACACCATTAGATGTTTTTAAATTGGGCCCAGACAATAATTATTAGGACTTTTATACTACTTCAATTCTCACAACTTTTAAGAAATCATCTTGTTTTATTTACATATATATTTTGACTACTTTTAAGCAACAAATGATATCTGTTCATGATTATTGCTTTCTCCTACCAGTAGTGCATCATCAAAATTTGTGAGCAGGTGTAGGTTACATTTATCCTCACATCTGAACAAGATTTTATCATATAATAGCCCCCACCTATTGTAGAAATGAAATATTTTGCAGACACCCACTGCTAAGTACTAGGTGCTGACCTGACTGATCTCACACAGCTGTTAGAATATCCAAGTGGCAAGGTCAGGAACTAGAGGCAGGCAGGGTGTTTCTTTTGTTGAGGTTGTTGTTGAGGTTGCCTCTTAATACTAGTAAGCCCTTAGGCAATTGTGTGATACCATGTAGGCAAAAGACCTGCTTGGCTGCATCTTCCACCTGCCATCTTGTTGTTACCGTGTCCTATTATTTGGTATAATCCAAGTCTTCTGAGTTGTTAGGAAGAATTAAGCACTAGGTAGATCAGTATGCTATAGGTATGTAAATTGCTAACATCCTAAATCCAAAGCAATGAGAAGTACTGTAAGAAGTGAAAATTCAGCATGTGGTTGCTCTTCAGACTTACAAAAGAGCACTTAGAAGTAGAGGTTGCAGAGAAACGTCAGAAAACAACAAAGCCCATAAAATTCACTAAAGTGCAAATCAACACTTTTAACTTCAGCCTTTCAAGTTACTCCTTGGTTTCCTACTCAATTTGATTCCTAAGTTGCTTAAAGAAGAAAAAGTTGGCTGGGCGCAGTGGCTCACGCCTGTAATCCCAACACTTTGGGAGGCTGAAGTGGGCAGTTCATGAGGTCAAGAGATCGAGACCATCCTGGCCAACATGGTGAAACCCCCTCTCTATTAAAAATACAAAAATTAGCTGGGCATGGTGGCATGCGCCTGTGGTCCCAGCTACTCGGGAGGCTGAGGCAGAAGAATCACCTGAACCCCAGGAGGCAGAGGTTGCAGTGAGCTGAGATTGCACCACTGCACTCCAGCCTGGCGACAGAGCAAGACTCCATCTCAAAGAAGAAGAAAAAGTCGACAGTAAAACATCTATAGAGGCAAAGGGAACCATTCTCTTGGGTTTCATTCTAAGGAAGGCCACATTTATTTCCTGTTTTGGAGAATTATTGAAGGTATTTCTTTTCTTTGTTCCTTATTTTGTTTTAACCTTTATGCTTTGTTTCAATTGTATATATTATAGGCATCCTATAGCTAGCTATTATAAAAAAAATTGTAGTGATTTTTTTTGCTCAGATTACGTTTGTTTTTGTATTTTCCAAACTTTGTATTCATAAGATTGATTAGTACTTTTTATTATCGGCTAATTTGGAATTTTAACTACAGTTTATATTTGGTTAGTGCTTAGTTTTATATTTTAAGTCATATTTAACCCGCTTAAAAACCTTTTTCCAACATTTTATCTTGAAAATTTTTTATACATACAGTGTAGTTGAAAGTGTTTATAATGCACATCTGTATATTCTTTACCTAGATTCTACAATTAACTATTGCACTTGCTCTAGCAATGAAGATATTCTTTTATGAAAGCTTATTGGTACTGTTTGCAATGGTGCTTCAACATTTTTCCAACTAAAAAAAAAAGTGCATTCAGACTTTTACGTCTATCCAAAAAGAGGTGGTTGGGTGGCTGGCAAGATGGCCAAATAGAGATAGCTCTGGTCTGCAGCTCCCAGCAAGATCAGCACAGAAGGTGGGTGGTTTCTGCATTTCCAACTGAGGTACCTGGCTCATCTCATTGGGACTGGTTAGAGAGTATGTGCAGCCCATGGAGGGTGAGCCAAAGCAGGGTGGAGTGTCACCTTACCTGGGAAGTGCAAGGAGTCAGACAACTCCCTTCTTTAGCCAAGGGAAGTCCTGAGGAACTGTGCCATGAGCAATAGTATACTCTGGTCCAGATACTATGCTTTTCCCAGGGTCCTCGCAATCCACAGATTAGGAGATTCCCTCGGGTGCCTACACCACCAGGGCCCTGGGTTTCAAGCACTGAACTGGGTGGCATTTGGGCAGACATGGAGCTCGCTGCAGGAGTTTTTTTCATACCCCAGTGGCACCTGGAATGCCAGCTGGACAGAACCGTTCACTCTCCTGGAAAGGGGGCTGAAGCCAGGGAGTCAAGTGGTCTAGCTCAGTCAATCCCAACCCCATGGAGCCCAGCAAGATAAGATCCACTGGCTTGAAATTCTCACTGCCAGCAGTCTGAAGTTGACCTGGGATGCTTGAGCTTGGTGGGGGGAGGTGCATCTGCCATTACTGAGGCTTGAATAGGCAGTTTTCCCCTCACAGTGTAAACAAAGCCACTAGGAAGTTTGGACTGGGTGGAGCCCACTGCAGTGCCACAAAGCCACTGTACCCAAACTGCCTCTCTAGCTTCTTCCTCTCTGGGTGGGGCATCACTGAAAGAAAGGTAGCAGCTCCAGTCAGTGCCTTATAGATCAAACTCCCATCTCCCTGGTACAGACCACCTGGGGGAAGGGACAGCTGTGGGTGCAGCTTCAACAGATTTAAACGTTCCTGCCTGCTGACTCTGAAGAGAGCAGCAGACCTCCTAGCACAGCACTTGAGCTCTGCTAAGGGACAGACTGCCGCCTCAAGTGGGTCCCTGATCCCCATGCCTCCTGACAGGGAGACATCTCCCAGCAGGGATAGACAGATACCTCATACAGCAGAGCTCTGGCAGGCATCTGGCAGGTGCCCCTATGGGACGAAGCTACCAGAAGAAGAAAAACAGGCAGCAGTCTTTGCTGTTCTGCAGCCTCCGCTGGTGATACCCAGGGAAACAGGGTCTGGAGTAGACCTCCAGAAAACTCCAGCAGGCCTGCAGCAGAGGGGTCTGTTAGAAGGAAAACTAACAAATAGAAAGGAATAGCATCTACATGAACAAAACGAACGTCCACACAGAAACCCCATCTGAAGGTCACCAACATCAAAGACTAAAGGTAGATAACTCCATGAAGATGAGGAAAAAAACAGAACAAAAAGACTGAAAATTCCAAAACCAGACCACCTCTTCTCCAAAGGATCACAACTTCTCACCAGCAAGGGAACAAAACTGGACAGAGAATGCATTTGAAGAACTGTTAGAAGTAGGCTTCAGAAGGTGGTTAATAACAAATGCCTCCAAGCTAAAGGAGCATGTTCTAACCAAATGCAAGGAAGCTAAGTACCTTGAAAAAAGGTTAGAGGAATTGTTAACTAGAATAACCAATTTAGAGGAGTACATAAATTACCTAATGGAGCTGAAAAACACAGCATGAGAACTTCGTGAAGCATATACAAGTACCAATAGCCAAATTGATCAAAGAGAAGAAAGACTATCAGAGATGGAAGAACAACTTTCATATTCAGCCAAACTAAACTTCGTAAGACAAGATTAGAGAAAAAATAATGAAGAGGAATGAACAAAGCCTCCAGGAAATATGAGACTAGGTGAAAAAACCAGACCTATGTTTGATGGGTGTACCTGATAGTGACAGGGAGAATCGAACCAAATTGGAAAACAACACTCTTCAGGATATTATCCAGGAGAACTTCCCCAACATAGCAAGACAGGCCAGACTTCAAATTTGGGAAATACAGAGAACACCACAAAAATACTCCTTGAGAAGAGCAACCCCAAGACACATAATCGTCAGATCACCAAGGTTGAAATGAAGGCAAAAATGTTAAGGGCAGCTAGGGAGAAAGGTTGGGTTACCCACAAAGGGAAGCCAATCAGACTAACAGTGGATTCTCTGCAGAATTGGTACAAGCTGGAAGAGAGTGGGGGCCAATATTCAACATTCTTAAAGAAAATAATTTTCAACCCAGAATTTCATATTCAGCTAAACTAAACTTTGTAAGTGAAGGAGAAATAAAATCTTTTACAGACAAGCAAATGCTGAGAGATTTTGTGACCACCAGGCTTGCCTAACAAGAGCTCCTGAAGGAACCACTAAACATGTAATGGCAAAATCAGTACCAGCCACTGCAAAAACATACCAAATTGTTAAGACCATCAACACTATGAAGAAACTGCATCAACTAACAAAATAACCAGCTAGCATTGCAATGACAGGATCAAATTCACACATAACAATATTAACATGAACTGTAAATGGGGTAAATGCCCTAATTAAAAGACAGAGACTGGTAAATTTGCTAGAGTCAAGACCCATTGGTGCGCTGTATTCAGGAGACCAATCTCACATGCAAAGACACACATAGGTTCAAAATAAAGGGATGGAGGAATATTTACCAAGCAAATAGAAAAAAAAAAAAAAAAGGCCAGGGTTGCAATCCTAGTTTCTGATAAAACAGACTTGAAACCAACAAAGATCAAAAAAGACAAGGAAGGGCATTACATAATAGTAAAGGGATGAATGCAACAAGAAGAGCTAACTATCCTAAATATATATGCACCTAATACAGGAGCACCCAGATTCATAAAGCAAGTTCTTAGAGACCTATAAAGTGACTTAGAGTCCCACAAAATAGTAGTGGGAGACTTTAACAGCCCTCTGTCAATATTAGACAGATCAGTGAGATAGAAAATTAATGAGGATATTCAGGACTTGAACTCAGCTCTGGACCAAGTGAACCTAATAGATATCTACAGAACTCTCCACCCCAACTCAACAGAATATACATTCTTCTCAGCACCATGTCGCACTTATTCTAAAATAGACCACATAATTGGAAGTAAAACACTCCTCAGCAAATGCAAAAGAATGGAAACTGTAACAGTCTCTCAGACTGCAGTGAAATGAAATTAGAACTCAGGATTAATAAATTCATTTAAAGCCACACAACTACATAGAAACTGAACAACCTGCTCCTGAATGACTACTATAAATAAATAAAGGCAGAACTCAACAAGTTATTTGAAACCAATGAGAACAAAGACACAATGTACCAGAATCTCTGGAATGCAGCTAAAGCAGTGTTTAGAGGGAAATTTACAGCACTAAAAGCCCACAAGAGAAAGCAGAAAAGATCTAAAATTGAGACCCTAACATCACAATTAAAAGAACTAGAGGCTGGAGGCGGTGGGACATGCCTGTAATCCCAGCACTTTGGGAGGCAGAGGTGGGTGGATAAGGAGGTCAAGAGATTGAGACCATCCTGGGCAACAGGGTGAAACCCTGTTTCTACTAAAAATACAAAAATTAGCTGGGTGTGGTGGCGTGCACCTGTAGTCCCAGCTACTCAGTAGGCTGAGATAGGAGAATCACTTTAACCCGGGAGGTGGAGGTTGCAGTGAGTCAAGATCGCACCACTGCACTCCAGCCTGGTGACAGGGCAAGACTCCATCTCAAAAACAAAACACTGGAGAACAAAGAGCAAACAAATTCAAAAACTATCAGAAGACAAGAAATAACAAAGATCACAGAACTGAAGCAGATAGAGACATGAAATGCCTTGTGCAAAAATCAAGGAATCCAGGAGCCATTTTTTTACATAATAGTTGGACTGCTAGACAGACTAATAAAGAATAAAAAAGAGAGGAGTCAAATAGACACAAATTAAAAATAAAGAGAATATCACCACTGATCCCACAGAAATAGAAACTACCATCAGAGAATACTATAAAAACCTCTACACAAATGAACTAGAAAATCTAGAAGAAATGGATACATTCCTGGACACATGCACCCTTTTAAGACTAAAGCAGGAAGAAGTCAAAACCCTGAATAGACCAATAACAAGTTCTGAAATTGAGGCAGAAATTAATAGCCTGCCAACCAAAAAAGCCCAGGTCCAGACAGATTTACAACTGAATTGTACCAGAGGTACAAAGAGGAGTTGGTACCATTTCTTCTGAAACTAGTCCGAATGATAGAAAAAGAGGGACTCCTCCCTAACTCATTTTATGAGGTTGGCATCATCCTGATAGCAAAACCTGGCAGACACACAACAACAAAAAAATTTAGGCCAATATCCCTGATGAACATCAATGCAAAAATCCCCAATAAAATACTGGCAAAACAAATCTAGCACCATATCAAAAAGCTTATCCACCACGATCAAGTTGACTTTGTCCCTGGGATGCAAGCCTGGTTCAACATATACAAATCAATAAACATAATCCATCACATAAAAGGAACCAATGACAAAAACTACTTATTATCTCAATAGATGCAGAAAAGACCTTTGATAAAGTTCAACAGCCCTTCATGCTAAAAGCTCTCAATAAGCTAGGTATTGAGGGAACATACCTCAAAATAATAAGAGCTATTTATAACAAACCTACAGCCAATATCATACTGAATGGTCAAAAGCTGGAAGCATTCCCTTTGAAAACTGGCACAAGAAAAGGATGCCCTTTCTCATCACTGCTATTCAACCTAGTATTGAAAGTTGTGGCCAGGGCAATCAGGTAAGAGAAAGAAAGAAAAGGTATTCAAATAGGAAGAAAGGAAGTCAAATTGTTTCTTTGCAGATGACATGACTGTATATTTAGAAAACCCCATCGTCTCAGCCCAAAATCTCCTTAAGCTGATAAACAACTTCAGCAGAGACTCAGGATGAAAAATCAATGTGCAAAAAATCACCAGCATTCCTATACACCAATACTAGACAAATAGCCAAATCATGAGTGAACTCCCCTTCACAATTGCTACAAAGAGAACAAAATACCTAGGAACACAACTCACAAAGGATGTGAAAGACCTTTTCAAGGAGAACAAAAAACTACTGCTAAAGGAAATAAGAAAGGATGCAAACAAATGGGAAAACGTTCCAGGCTCATGGATAAGAAGAATCAATATCATGAAAATGACCATACTACCCAAAGTAATTTATAGATTCAATGCTATCCCCAACAAGCTACTATTGACTTTCTTCACAGAATTAGAAAAAACTACTTTAAATTTCAGATAGAATCAAAAAAGAGCCTATATAGCCAAGACAATCCTAAGCAAAAAGAACAAAGTTGGAGGCATCATGCTACCTGACTTCAAACTATACTATAAGGCTTCAGCAACCAAAACAGCATGGTACTGATACCAAAACAGAGATATAGACCAATAGAACAGAATAAATGCTTGAGAAATAATGCCACACATCTACAATCATCTGATTTTTGCCAAACCTGACAAAAGCAATGAGGAAAGAATTCTCTAATATATGGTGTTGGGAAAATTGGCTAGCCATATGCAGAAAATTGAAATTGGATCTCATTTTTACACCTTACACAAAAATTAACTCAAGATGGATTAAAAACTTAATGTAAGACCTAAAACCATAAAAACCCTAGAAGAAAATCTAGGCAATACCATTCAGAACATAGGTATAGGCAAAGACTTTATGACTAAAACAGCAAAAGCAATGGCAACAAAAGCCAAAATTGACAAATGGGATCTAATTCAACTAAAGAGCTTCTGCATAGCAAAAGAAACTATCATCAGAGTGAATAGGCAACCTACAGAATGGGAGAAAATTTTTGCAATCTGTCCATCTGACAAAGGGCTAATATCCAGAATATACAAGAAACTTAAATTTATAAGAAAAACACAACCCCATCAGAAAGTGGGTGAAGAATATGAACAAACACTTGTCAAAATAAGATATTTATGTGGCCAAGAAACATGAAAACAAGCTCATTATCACTGGTAATTAGAGAAATGCAAATCAAAACCACATTTCATGCCAGTTAGAATGGTGGTCATTAAAAAAGTCAGTAAACAACAGATTCTGGAGAGGATGTGGAGAAACAGGAATGCTTTTACACTGTTGGTGGGAGTATAAATTAGTTCAACCATTGTGGAAGACAGTGTTGCGATTCCTCAAGAATCTAGATCGAGAAATACCATTTGACCCAGCAATCCCATTACTGGGTATATACCAGAAGGAATAGAAATCATTCTGCCAAGACACATGCACACACACGTTTATTGCAGCACTGTTCACAATAGCAAAACTTGGAACAAACCCCAATGCCCATCAATGACAAGCTGGATAAAGAAAATGTGGCACATATACACCATGGAATACTATGCAGCCATAAAAAGGATGTGTTCATGTGCTTTGCAGGGACATGGATGAAGCTAGAAACCATCATTCTCTGCAGACTAACACAGGAACAGAAAACAAAACATGCATGTTCTTATTCATAAGTGGAGTTGAACAATGAGAACATGTGAACACAGGGAGGGGAACATCACACACCAGGGCCTGTTGTGGGGTGGGGAGCTAGGGGAGGGATAGCATTAGGAGAAATACCTAATGTAGATGATGGGTTGATGGGTGCAGCAAACCACCATGGCACGTGTATGCCTATGTAACCTGCACATTCTGCGCATGTATCCCAGAACTTAAAGTATTTTTTAAAAAAGAGATGATTGAATTATAGTATGCTTTGTTCATTGAATTTATGGAGGGACACCTAACCAAGGTCACATGATCCATCCTTTCTATACAGTGACCTCAAAAAAGATTAATTACCCCAATACCAGGCTTTCTGAGCTAACATTATGTTCACTGGAAGACCAGGCTTTCTCAAATATTCATCTTGAGAAGTTAAACTTGTTTGTCAGATATGATTAGATAGTCATCTGTCATTTCCAGGGAAAAGCTGATTGATCAAGCTGTTTAGCTTGATATATTTGCCAAAAATTCATAAATTTTTAAGCAAACTTTCAGATGGTACAGTATCAACCTATTTTTTTTGTTGTTTCTTAGAAATACCTTCTTTGTAATAAGTTGGAACTGATAGCATTCATTTACTCTCTCTTAAGAACGTCACTATATTTAACAAAAAATTAAGTTGTTAGATGTTTAGAATGAACTAGAATTCATCAAATTGTAAAATGTAGCATCTGGTTTCAAATGTAGCATACTGAAACACACATAAATACTAACATTGTAAATAGAATCATGAAGAAAAATAATTAACATGTCAAATATTACTTAAAAACAATGTCATTTATAATCAACTACTTTAGCATCTCATTTTCAAAATAGTGAAAAGATAATAAAAGTATAATGTACAGAAACTTTATAGATGTGTTTCAATAGTCTATACTAAAATTAATAAGTATCTAAATCCTTTAAATGCATTTATGAATATACATGGGTATAGAAGTCCTTGGTCTGCAAAATCATGATATATTCCAGATTCCCATTCTAGGCCAAAGATAGACTTGATTTTTCTATGTAGCCTTCAAATTCCATTTCAACATAGCTTTTACAATGTCTCTGAGTGGTAGCTAGACTTGGTATGGAGTATTTTTGTCTTTTGTTAAAGTAGCATAATCAGAATAAAGGAGAAAAATCAAGGTCTCTTGTCTTCCCTTTATTATAACCTCTTCTTCAACTACTATTGTATCTTCCCCATTCTTTACAGCCAACATGCATGAAATTGTCATTCTTTGTCTCCATTTCCTCATCTTGGAATTAATTGTCAATCCACCATTAATCTGGTCTTTGCATCCTAAAGATCACTGAATCTGGTCTTGCTAATGCCAAGCTTGCTTGAACTTTCTGCAGCATTCCACGGTGTCAATGGCAACCTTTTTTTCTTAAAAAAAACTTAAAATTTTTTTGGATTCCGCATTGTTGCTTCTCCTAGGTTTTTCTCCTAATTTCATGCTTGTTCCTTCCCACTCTTTTTAATAGATTCCACTCAACCCTTCAGTGATGGTTTTCCTTATGAGCTCTGTTCTAGCATGTCTTCTCAATCAACAGTTATCCTTGAATAAAGTATTTAATACTTTCTTTGCTCTTGGCATTGATTTCTAAATCACTAGCTCAGGCTTCTTTCTTCAACTTTAGACTTATATATACTAAAGCAATATTGGCCATATCCACCTAGATGTATCCAGGCACCTGAAAGTCAGCATGTCCCAAATGAATCTATCTTCCAGTGTCCCTCATCCGGAAATTACTCCCTCCCACTGCTTTCATATTCCAATAAATGACACTGTCCACCTCAGTCTTGTTTTTCCCCCCTTCTGTTTTTTTCTTTGAATAGATCACTCAGTTCTGTTTACTCTCTTCCCCACATGTATCTTAAACACCAATTTTCGTCATTGAAATTCACAATATCCAACGCCCCCCACAACATGTCAACTCCATTACTAGTTAATTGTTTTAAAACAATATCTAGTTGCTGTCTTCACAGGCCTCCAAACTATTCTACATACTGCATCCACTGAGTTTTTGCTAAAGTACGAGTCCAATTACAATTCAACAAGGAAACACATTGTTTCCTTCTGCCTTATCCATTCCCACTCAGACTAGCTGATTCTTGTTCGTCCTTCAGTTCTTGCTTGCTTTGGGATAATTTTTCTATGTAGTACATCTTTGTTGTAATTCAAATTTGTGGAATACATGTGAAATTTTGTTACATGTATTTAATACACAGTAATCAAGTCAGGATATTTAGGGTGTTCATCACCTGAGTATAATACATTTTCACTAAGTATAGTTGCCCTACTCTGATATAAAACACTGAATTTATTATATCTTGCTGTTTGTGTCCATTAATTCATTTCAGCCTTTTCTCTCCCCTCGACATGCTCTTCCCAGTCTCTATTAAGCTCTCATATGTAGGTGAGAACCCATGATATTTGTCTTTTGGGCCTGGCATTTCATTTAAGATAATGCCCTTCAGTTCATACATGTTGTTGCAAATGAGATTAGTTCATTCTTTTTTATTGCTGAGTATTACTCCATTGTGTATATATACCACATTTTCTTTATTCATCCATTGATGGACATTTAGCTTGATTCCACATCTTTGCTGTTGTGAATAGTGCTGCAATGAGCATGCAAGTACAGGTATTCTTTTGATACATTGATGATTTGATTTCCTTTGAGTATATTTCCAGTAGTAAGATTGATGAATTAAATGTTAATTCTGTTTTTAGATTTTTTGATAAATCTTCATACTGTTTCCATAGTGGCTGTATGAGTTTATATTCCCACCAAGGGTATCCTTTTCTCCACATTCTTAGTAACATCTGTTATTTCATTTTGTCTTTTTAACAATAGTCATTCTGAATAGTGTAAGATATTTCATTGTGGTTTTGATTTGCATTTCTCGGATTAATAATGTATTGCACATTTTTTTCTTACACCTATTGACCATTTGTATGTTGTCTTGTGAAGAATTTGTACGTTATTTGACCACTTTTAAAAGGTTTTGTTTTTTTCTTGGTGAATTGACTTCCTTGTGTATTCTGAATATTAGTCCCTGTCTAATAAATAGTTGACAAACATTTTCTCTTATTCAACAGGCTGTTACTTTATGCTGTTAATTATTTCCTTAGCTGTGAAGATGTTTTTAAGTTTAATTCCCATTTGCCTATTTTGGTTTTAGTTGTCTGTGCTTTTGAGGCCTTAGTCATAAATTATTTGTCTAGGCTAACATCCAGGAGAGGTTTTTCCCCTAAGTTTTCTTCTAGTATTTTTATAGTTTCAGGTGTTATGCTTAACTGTTCAATCCATTTTGAGGTGATGTTTGTATATGGTGAGAAATAGCAGTTTGGTTTTATTCTTTTGTATATGGCTGTCCAATGGTCACAGCTTCATTTATTGAATAGTTTCCTTCCCCCAATTGGTAAAGTGTAAATTCTTGTCAGCCTGGTCAAATATCAGTTGACTGTAAAGATGTGGCTTTATTTCTGGCTGCTTTATTTGGTTCCATTGGTCTGCGTGTCTGTTTTTATACCATGCATTTTGATTACTCTAGCCTTATAGTGTATTTTGAAGTCAGATAGTGTGACGTCTCTAGCTTGTTTCATTTTCTTCAGGCTTGCTTTGGCAATTTGGGCTCTTTTTAGTGCCATATGAATTTTAGGATTGGTTTTTCTAATTCTGTAAAGAATGAGGTTGGCATTTTCATAGGGATTGTATTGAATCTGTAGATTGAGCAGTATGGTAGTTTTAACAATATTCTTGTGATCCATGAATGTAAAATGTTTTTCCATTTGCTTAACTTATCCTCAATTTCTTTCATCAGTGCTCTACAGTATTTCTTATAGCTATCTCTCACCTCCTTTGTTAAATTCATTTACAGGTATTTAATTTTTTTGTCACTATGATAAATGAAATTGCCTTCTTGAATTCTTTCTTGGCTAGATTACTATTGTATAAAAACACTACTGATTTTTGTACATTGATTTTTGTATACTGCAACATTACTGAATATATCAAATCTAAAATGTTTTAGGTGAAGTTGTTAGGTTTTTCAAGATGTAAGATTATATCATTAGAAAAGAGAGATAATTTTACTTTATCTGTGCCAGTGTGGATGCCTTTTATTTCTTTCTCTTGTCTGATTTCTCTAACTAGGACTTTCAGTACTATGTTGGAGAGGAGGAAAGAAAGTAGACATCCTTGGCTTGTTCCAGTTCTTAGAGAAAAGGCTTTCAACTTTTTCAAGATTTTTCAACTGCATTTTGTATTTTCTTCTGTGAATTCTTCAGTTCCAGAATTTCTATTTGGTTCTTTAAAAAATCTATCTCTTTGACTTTCTTAGTCTCTTGTAGCTCATTGAGCTTGTTAAAATCAGTATCTTGAATTGCTTATTTGGGATATTGAAGATGTCTTTTGATTAAGATCTATTGCTGGAGAACAGTTGTGTTTTTCTGGAGATGGCATATATCTTTGCTTTTTCATGTTTCCTGTGTCTTTATGTTGATATCAGTGCAACTGGGCCAGCAATCATGTCTTCCTATTTTTGAATTTACTTTCGTAGTGGAGAACTTTCCCGAAAATGTATCTTTGGTGTTGGCTGGGTAGGGAACGTTTCGATTCTTGTGTGTGCATTAGTGTAACCTCTGTATGATTTACTTGGCTGTAAACAGTGTTTGCTTTCTGTGACTTTTTCTCACAAGGTTAGGGGTCAGTTGTTGGTAGAGGCTATGAAGAAGCTACACTGGAGACTAGTTAGAAAAGTGGGCCAGTTAACAGCCTCCTCAGTGGCAGCAGCAGTGGGCTTAGCATGACTCTCTTTGTTTCCTAGATTAGTGTTTACACTGGCACCTGAGTTGGCAGTTACTGGCAGGTGAATTCTTCGGCGTCTGGGTGGTTTGCTCATATGTGAGTAGTAGCAACAGTGGACCGGGCAAATGAGCAGGTTCTTGGGTCTCTGAGCAAGTGTGATGTGGACAATGTCAATAACAGTGGTGGGATGACCCTCTGCTGTGGGCTGGTATTGGCAGTAGCTGTGGTGTGGGGTTACAATCACCACTCACAGCCTCAGTTAGCCCACTGGCTCACCCATTCAAGCCTGTAGCAGATGCAGGAGCTGGTATGCACAGAGAGAGGAGGGGGTTCCATTATCTTCTTGAGACCAAGCACAGAGGCTGCTTCACTCATGGGAGGGGATGTCACTTCTTACGTGCAAAGCCTAGCACAGAGCTGCTGCTGCTGGTGATAGCAGGGTCACTTCTCAGCTCCAGACAGGGAGCTCTTAAACTCGGAAAAGCACATGTCTTGGTTTCCTTTGTCCCAGAAGTTTGCCTTGGTGCACTGAACTATCCTTTTCTCAAGGATGAGTACTCCCTGTGGGCTAGAGCAACAGTCCCCAATCTTTTTGGTACCAGGGACTGGACGAGTTTTAATGGAATACAATTTTTTCACACACCAGGGGTGGAGTGGCTTTGGAATAAAACCATTCCACCTCAGATCGTCAGGCATTTTCTAGATTCTTATAAGGAACCTAGATCCCTTGCATGCACAGTTCACAATAGGCTTTGTGCTCCTATGAGAATCTAATCTGACAGGAGGCAGAGCTCAGGTAGTAATGTGAGTGGTGGGGAGTGGCTATAACTACAGATGACACTTTGCTCACTTGCCTGCCACTCACCTCCTGCTGTGCAGTCCGGTTCCTAACAGGCCATGAACTAGGCTGTTCAGCCCAATTCCTAACAGGTCAGTACCCGTCCACCGCCCAGGAGTTTGAGGACATCTGTGCTAGAGCACTGGGGACCTGTAGCAACTTTGGGTCTGGCCAGTACTATGCTGTGAAGCTGTTCCAATGGACGCTGGGAAATATCAGCGGGAGTACCCAGGAAGTGAATATATAGGGGCTGTGTTTCCCAGAACAGAATGTAGTCCAATGACAGCAGTGCTCCCAAAAATAGTGCCCTGCCACAAATGCTCAGGTCTCAGGGTATGGGTGAGTGGCCCAGCATAAGTTCCCTCTCTGGTGCAATGCTTTCATGGGGTCTCCAAATCACCACCCAAACTAGTGTTAGGGTTCCTATGGGCAGAGGAGCTCTCCTGTGGTTCAATGCACAGCAGTGTATGGCAGAAATATGAACCACCAAAGCGCTCATTCACCCTCTCCTTGCAATACTTAGTCTCTTTGGGCTCTCAGGCTGAGCTAGCTGCTCAGTTTCTTTTTCTCTTTCTCAGGTATTCCCTATACGTTCTCTGTTATACTTTACTGTGCTCTCCTCAATGTTCTATTTGAGGTATGATTGTCTTTATAATTTTGTTCTCTCTTTCTGGAGAAGGTGGGTATCTCATGTTTCTAGTCAGCCATCTTGGACCAGAATCCTCATGGTGCATTTCTTCAATGATTTGCTGCATATCCTTGCTTACACATCAAAATGTATGATGTTTCCCTGTTCCCTTATCTGTCTAACATTCAGTCAAACATTTTGATAGTACATTTTAAGACAGCAACTACTACTAATGCTTACTGAATGCTCCTTTCAAATAAGCCTCTGTTCTCGGTGCTTTATGTATGAGGATGAAATGAATTAATTTAACAATTGTATATAGCAAGTGTGAATAATATTATGGTACAGATGAAACAGGCATAGAACCAGTAAGTCAATTCCCTAGGGTCTCATAGCTAGAAGTGGTAACCCTGGTATTCATGCCCAGACAGCTGGCCCTCAGGACCCATGGTTTCAACCTGCTAAGAGTGGAGCCTCATCCGCCTTATTGCCACTTCCTTAGTATCTAGCATGGCTCCAAGTGCATAGTAGGAACTCAATCAATAGTTAAAGAATAAATGAGTGATGGCTTGGGGCAAAGTGTTAAAGTCATCAGAATTTGCATACAAAAAATTACTGCACACCATGCCTGATACCTTCTTGTGTTACCAGGCTGCTAGGTAAAACATTCTTAAGCACCAGATACTACAGTTTCCTCTTGCTTCCTCTCAAAGCACATATTGCCCCATAGGAAACTGGGCAACTCTGTGTGTTGGCACTCTTTTTCCTACCAAAATATGCTTTTATTGGAAAATCAGTGACACCAACTTTGATTTAATGAATCCCAAAAGGGATCCTCTTAGAATGCTTTTGAATAGTACCTAGAATCAATGGGAAGGGAAGGTTTGCAAAACAGGCCAGAACCAAGACATACTGGGAAAATAGGTATGCATGTGATCCCTCTAAGTGACCAGTGTGTTCATTTACTTAAAACTGCTGTCGCTGGCATCTTCTCCATTGACCATTGTCTACTATAGGATACTCATGTGTCTGAGTCATCACAAGATTTTTGAACCTCCCGTTGCCAACACCCTGAAAATATCTTTATTGGTAATAGATATTTAAGTTGATTCTTTAAAATTCATTGTTTTGTTCAAGTACATATGATTGGCTACTGTAATTCTCATGACTTTGCCCTGCTGTCATCCACCCTTCCCATATCCCACTTGCTACTGTTTGAAGATTCTCCAAATAAAAAGTAATAATCTGGATGCATGATCATCCCATTCTGTCCCCACCAAAATATATAGGTGAAGACTGTGAATTCTGTAACATTGCAAAGAGAAAATGGTAAATTGAAAGAAATTTTATACTGCTACCAATTCTTACTCATTCTCTTTTAAAGTTCAGATATTTAGACTGGAACAGTCCATTCTCAGTAACATGGTCTTGTAATAAGTGCTCCTGTCATTATTATATGTGTATTAAGTAGCTCCTATATGTTAGATAAGACTCTTGGTGCCTGGTGGAAAGGAAAGATAGTGTTACTGTTTCCATGGAGCTTGTATGGATCAATGAACAATGAAGTTCACTATTAACTTCATTAGCCATCAGAAATCAAGCAGGCTTATTAGAGTGCAGTTAAACCTCTCAGAGGAATGTAGAGGGTTCTGAAATTCAGATGACTAGTTTAACAAAATACAATTCATTATTTTTTGTTTAAAAAGATCTGGAGACAAGTTTTAGTCAAAGACTCTAGAAGCTTATTTCTGGCTCCTTTGCTATGAGGGAAGGAGCTCACTATCTCCTCAGCAGGCTAAAAGCCATCATGGCTAGATGGTCCTGAGCTGCATGTGCCAGACACAAAACATGTGCCTGGGTGTTTGAACGTGGTGCTGCTCTTGTCTAAACAGCAGTCTATCCAGGTAGAGTATTTTCTGGTGCTCTCCAACAGAGGATAGGGGATAAGGAAGAGTCCATGGCAGTAGGTCTAGAAGTGTTTTTTCATTTCTGGTCCTCTGCAGGCAGGCTCACAGCTTGGCAAGCTCAAGGCAGAATGAAGGGATAAACAGAATCCTTAGAAGCCCATGGCAATTGGAGATCCCAGACAGAATATCTGCTAGGCATATTTATTGGCAACTGATCTTCTGGCTGTCCCTGTATCTCTGGTATGTGTCTTATCTGAGGTCAAACTAAGAATTTAAATCCCAAACCACTGCTCAATCGCTGTTCATGCCTGACATCTCAGCATTACCATGCAGCTTCTGTTTTAAACCTGGTCTCTTGCCTACTCCACTCGACCTGTACTACAAGACTTCATTTAATAATAAACTATTATTTTCTCTGTAACATTATTGACTACTTCTGGTTCAGATTTCAGACTCAATTGTTCTTGTTTAATTTAAGCTCTTCACTTAACTACACTGAGCTTTGGTCCACATCTATAAACTTGAAAGAAAAAATCTCTCTCATTGGCTATTGAGAAAATGGAAATTAAGTATGCATGCAAGCATTTGTAAATGATAAACTGCTTTCCAAATATTCATGTTGCACCTGTTATTACTATTAATCATATGAAGGTGACATGATTTAGAGATGATATGACTAAAGGAGACTGTTTGGGTGAAAAAAACACAAGGCTCTAAGGGATGCATGTATCTGAGCTAGTTTTCTTTTCTGTATTATGGGGATGTTGACATCTAGGCCATTCTGAGTGACATGATCACTCAGATTGCTGGGTTTATATGTGAAGATTAGATGAGATTATTATTAAAACTAACCATAAATCTCTACTCTCATTTCAACTCTGGCTCTGGACAAGTCACTTAATCTCTCTGAGACTTCTTTTTCTCATTTTATTTATTTTTATTTCAGTAGGTTTTTGGGGAAACAGGTGGTGTTTGGCTACACAAATACATTCTTTAGTGGTGATTTCTGAAATTTTGGTGCATCCGTCACCTGAGCAGTATACATTGTACCCAGTGTGTGGTCCTTTATCCCTCATCCCTTTCCCACCATCCCCACTAAATCCCCAAAGTCCATTGTATCATTCCTATGCCTTTGCATCCTCAGAGCTTAGCCCTCACTTAGAAGTGAGAACATAAGATGTTTGGTTTTCCATTCCTGAGTTGCTACACTTAGAATAATGGTCTCCAGTTCAATCCAGATTGCTTCAAATGCCATTATTTCATTCTTTTTATGTCTGAAGAGTATTCCATGGTATGTATATACCACATTTCCTTTATCAAATTGTTTATTGATGGGCATATGGGATAGTTTCCTATTTTTTGCAATTGCAAATTGCACTGCTGTAAACATGCATGTGCAAGTATCTTTTTCTTACAATGACTTCTTTTCTTCTGGGTATCTACTGGAACAAATGGTAAATCTATTTTTAAGCTCTTTAAGGAATCTCCACACTGTTTTACATAGTGGATTATAGTAGTTTATATTCTCACCAACAGGGTTAAAGTGTTGCCTTTTCATCATAGTTTCCTGCCCCTCACTGACCCAGAAACTATTATTTTTTGATTTTTTGATTATGGCCATTCTTGCAGGAGTATAGTGGTATTGCATAAGGGTTTTGATTTGTGTTTCCCTGATAATTCATGATGTTAAGAATTTTTTTCATGTATTTGTTGGCCATTTGTTTGTCTTCTTTTGAGAATTCTATTCATGTCCTTGTCCTACTTTTTGATGGAATATTTTTTTTCATGTTGATTTGAGTTCCTGTAGATTCTGGATATTAGTCCTTTGTTAGCTGTATGAATTGAAGATTTTCTTTCACGCTGGGATGTCTGTTTACTTTGCTGATTATTTCGCCATGCAGAAGCTTTTAATTTAATCAACTCCCATTTATTTTGTTTTTGTACTGTGGGTTCTTGGTCATCAAGTCTTTAACTAAGCCAATGTCTAGAAGGGATTTTCCAATGTTATCTTCCAAAATTGTTATGGTTTCAGGTCTTAGATTTAAGTCTTTGATTTATCTTGAGTTGACCTTTGTAGGGTGAGAGATGAGGATCCAGTTTCATTCTTCTACATGTGGCTTGCCAATTATTCCAGCACCATTTGTTGAATAGGATGTCCTATCACCACTTTGTTTTTGTTTGCCTTGTTGAAGAACAGTGACTGTAAGTATTTGGCATTAATTTCTGGGTTCTGTATTCTATTCCATGAGTCTATATGCCTCTTTTTATACCAATACCATGCTGTTTTGGTGACTATGTCCTTATAGTATACTTTGACATTGGGTAATATAATGTCTCCAAATTTGTTCTTTTTGCTTAGTCTTGCTTTGGCTATGTGAGCTCATTCTTGGTTCTGTATGAATTTTAAGATTATTTTTTCTAGTTCTGGGAAGGATGATGGTGATATTTTGATGAGAATTGCATTGAATTTGTAGCTTGCTTTTGGCAGTATGGTTAGTTTCACCCTATTGATGCTACCCATTCCTGAGTATGACATGTGTTTCCACTTGTTTGTGTCATCTATGCTTCCTTTTTTTTGTTTTTGTTTTTTTTTGAGATGGAGTTTTGCTCTTTACACCTGATCTCTTGCCTATTCCACTGGACCTGGAGTGCAGTGGCATGATCTCAGCTCACTGCAGCCTCTGCCTCCTGGGTTCCAGTGATTCTCCTGACTCAGCTTCCTGAGTAGCTGGGATTACAGGTGTGTGCCACCACACCCAGCTATTTTTTTCTATTTTTAGTAGAGACAGGGCTTTGCCATGTTGGCTAGGCTGATCTTGAACTCCTGACCTCAGGTGACCCACCTGCCTCAGCCTTCCAAAATGCTGAGATTAAAGGCATGAGCCACCATGTCCTGCCATCATCTCTGTTTTTTTTTTGTTTTGTAGTTTTCCTTGTGGAGGTCTTTCAGCTCCTTGGTTAAGTATATTCCTAAGTTGTTGTTTTTTTTTTTTTTTGCAGCTATTTTAAAGGGTTTGAGTTCTCAATTTGATTCTCAGCTTGGTTGCTGTTGGTATACAGCAGAGTTGCTGATTTGTGTACCTTAATTTTGTATCCTGAAACTTTGCTGAATTCATTTACCAATTTGAGGAGCTTTTTGGAGGAGTGTTTAGGGTTTTCTAGGTGTACAATCATGTTATCAGCAAACAATGAGAGTTTGATTTTCTTTTTACCAATTTGGATACCCTTTATTTCTTTGTCTTGTCTAATTGCTCTGGCTAGGATTTCCAGTACTATGTTGAATAGAAGTGGTGAAAGTGGGTATCCTTGTCTTGTTCAGGTTCTCAAGGGGAATGCTTTCAACTTTGTCCCATTCAATGTAGTGTTGGCTGTGAGTTTGTCAATTTGTCATAGATGGCTTTTATTACCTTAAGGTATGTCCCTTCTATGTGGATTTTGCTGAGGGTTTTAATCATAAAGGAATGCTGGATTTTGTCAAATGGTTTTTCTGTGTCTATTGAGATAATCATGTGATTTTTGTTTTTAATTGTGTTTGACATTTGACTTACAGATACTAAACCATCCTTGCATCCCTGGTATAAAACCCATTTGATCATGGTGGATTATCTTTCTGATACGCTGTTAGATTTGGTAACCTAGCATTTTGTTGAGAATTTTTGCATCTATGTTCATCAGGGATATTAGTCTATAGTATTCTTTTTTTCTGATATGTCCTTTCCTGATTTTGATATTAGAGTGATATTGGTTTCATAGAATGATTTAGGGAGGACTCCCTCTTTCTCTTTTGGAATTGTGTCAATGAGATTGGTACCAATTCTTTGAATGTCTTATAGAATTCAGCTGTGAATCCATTTGGTCCTGAACTTTTTGGTTTTGGTAACTTAATCACCATTTGAATTTCACTGCTTATTGGTCTGTTCAGAGTTTCTATTTCTTCCTGGTTTAATCTAAGAGGACTGTATATTTCCAGGAATTTACCCATTCCCTGTAGGTTTTCTAGTCTATGTGGTCTATGTGTGCAAAGCTGTTCATATTATCTTTGAATGACCTTTTATATTTCTGTGATATCAGTTGTATTAATAATACTTCCTATTTTGTTTCTAATTGAGCTCATTTTGATCTTCTCTCATTTTATTTGGTTAATCTTGTTATTGATCTATACATTTTATTTATCTTTTCAAAGAACCAGCATTTTGTTTCTTTTATCTTTTGTATTGTTTTCTTTTTCATTTATCTTTTGTATTGTTTTCTTTTTGTTTCAATTTCATTAGTTCTGCTCTGATCTTGGTTATTTCTTTTATTCTGCTAGGTTTTTTTTTTTTGTTTCTTTAGTTCCTTGAGATGTGACCTTAGATTGTGTGTTCTTTCAGACTTTTTGATGTAGACATTAAATGCTATGAACTTTCCTCTTAGCACCACCTTTGCTGTATCCCAGAGGTTTTGTTAGGTTGTATCACTATTATCATTTAGTGCAAATCCATCTTGATTTCATTGTTGACTCAATGATCATTCAAGATCAGGATATTTAATTTTCATGTATTTGGCTGGTTTTGATGGTTTCTTTTGGAGTTCATTTGCAATTTTATTCCACTGTGGTCTGAGAGCATTCTTAATGTAATTTTGATTTTCTTAAATTTGTTGAGACTTGTTTTGTGACCTATGTGATATAGTCTGTCTTGGAGAATGTTCCCTGTGCTGATGAATAGAATGTATATTCTATAGTTGTTGGGTAGAATGTTCTGTAAATATCTGTTAAGTTTATTTGTTCTAGGGTATAGTTCCCATTGTTTCTTTATTGACTTTCTGTCTTAATGATCTGTCTAGTGCTGTCAGTGGAGTACTGAAGTCTCCCATCATTGTTGTGTTGCTGTTGATCTCATTTCTTAGGTCTAGTAGTAATTGTTTTATAAATTTGGGAATTCCAGTGTTAGGTGTGTATATATTTAGAATTATGATATTTTCCTGTTGAATAAATTATTTTATCATAATGTCCCAGTTTGTCTTTTAAAACTGCTATTGCTTTAACATTTGTTTTGTCTGATATAAGAATAGCGACTCCTGCTCAGTTTGGTGTCCATTTTCATGGAATATCTTTTTCCACCCCTTTACCTTAAGTTTATGTGAGTCCTTGTATGTCAGGTGAGTCTCTTGAAGACAGCAGATACTTAGATGGTGAGTTCTTATCCATTCTGACATTCTGTATCTTTTTAAGTGGAGCATTTAGGCCATTTGTGTTCAATGTTAGTATTGAGATGTGAGGTAATGTTCTATTCATCAAGCTATTTGTTGCCTTAGTACCCTGTTTTTTTTTTTTTTTCATTGTTATTATATTGTGGGGCCTGTGAGATTTATGCTTAAAGGAGATTCCATTTTGGTGCATTTTGAGGATTTGTTTCAAGATTTACAATTCCTTTTAGACATTTTTACAGTATTGGCTTGGTAGTGGCAAATTGTCTAAGCATGTTTGATAAAGACTGTGTCTTTCCCTCATTTATGAAGTTTAGTTTTGCTGAATACAAAATTCTTGACTGATAATTGTTTGGTTTAAGGAGACTAAATCCAGGATCCCAATCATTTCTAGCTTGTATGGTTTCTGCTGAAAAATCTGCTGCTAATCTGATAGGTTTTACTTTATAGTTTACCTGATGCTTTTGCCTCACAGCTCTAAATATTATTTTCTTTACCTTGACTTTAGATAAGCTGATGACTATGTTCCTAAGTGATTATCTTTTTGGAATGAATTTCCCAGGTGTTCTTTGAGGTTCTTGTGTTTGAACATCTAGACCTCTAGCAAGACCAGAGTTTTTCTCAGTTATTCCCTCAAATATGTTTTCCAAACTTTTAGATTTATCTTCTTCCTTGGGAACACCAATTATTCTTAGGTTTGGTTGTTTAACATAATCCCAAATTTTTTGGAGCCTTTGTTATTTTTTATTTTTTGAGATGGAGTCTCACTCTGTAGCCCAGGCTGGAGTGCAGTGGCATGATCTCGGCTACTGCAACCTCTGCCTCCCTGGTCCTGGCTCAAGTAATTCTCCTACCTCAGCCTCCTAAGTAGCTGGGATTAGAGGCACAAGCCACCATGCCCAGCTAATTTTTGTATTTTTTAGTAGAGATGGGGTTTCACCATGTTGGCCAATCTGGTCTTAAACTCCTGACCTCATGATCCACCCACCTCAGCCTCCCAAAGTGCTGGGATTACAGGTGTGAGCCACCATGCCCAGCCAACTTTGTTAATTTTTTAAAATTCTTTGTTCTTTGTCTTTGTCATAATGAATTAATTCAAAAGCCTTGTCTTTGAGTTCAGAAGTTCTTTATTCTACTTGATCAATTCTATTGCTGAGACTTTCCAGTGCATCGTGCATCTTGCATTTCTCTAAGTGTGTGCTTGATTTTCAAAAGTTATTTTTTTATTTATGCTATTTCGCTGGAGATTTTTCCATTCATATCCTGTATATCATTTTTTTGATTTCTTAAAGTTGGACTTCACCTTTGTCTGGTGCCTCTTTGATTGGCTTAATAATCAACCTTCTGAATTCTTTGTCTGGCAATTCAGAGATTTCATCTTGGTTTGGATCTATTGCTGGTGAGCTAGTGTGATCTTTTGGGGATGTTAAGGAACCTTGTTTTGTCATATTACCAGAATTTTTTTTCTGGTTCCTTCTCATTTGGGTAGACTATGTCAGAGGGAAGATCTGGGACTCAAGAGCTGCTGTTCAGATTCTTGTGTCCCACAGGAGTGCTTTTTTTATCTGGTGCTCTCCCCTTTGCTCTAGGGATGGGCTTCCTGAGATCCCAGACTGCGGTGATTGTTACTTGTCTTCTGGATCTAGCTACCCAGTGGAGCTACTGGGCTTTGGACTGCTACTGGGGAGTGTCTGTAAAGAGTCTTGTGATGTGATTCATCTTCGGGTCTCTCAGCCTTGGTTACCAGCACCTATTCTGGTAGAGGTAGGAGGGGAATGAAGTGGACTCTGTGAGGGTCTTTAGTTGTATTTTTATGTGTGCTTGTTTTGTGTTAGGTGGCCTCCAGTAAGGAGGTGGCATTTTCAAGAGCACATCAGCTGTGATTGTATAGGGAGGAACAAGCTTGCCCTAGGGTCACCTTTGGATAAGCATTCAGGTTTCTCAGGTAGTAGGCAGGGTCATAGATCTCCCAAAAGATTATGTTCTTTGTCTTCAGCTACCAGGGTGGGTAGAGAAAGACCATCAGGTGGGAGCAAGGTTAGGCATGTCTGAGCTCAGACTCTCTTTGGGCAGAGCTTGCTGTGGCAGATGGGGATGTGGTTCATGGGCCAGTTCAATTATGTTCCTGGGGGGATTCTGGCTGTCTCTTCTGTATGACAGAGGTTGCCAGGGAAGTGGGGAAAAGCTGGCAGCCACAGACCTCACCTGACTCCCTCTCAGCCCATGCTCCCAGCCCCACCCAGAAGCCCTGAGTTTATTTCTGGGCAGCCGATGAGCAGGGCTGACAACTTGCCACAGGCTACAAGCCTCCCAGCTAAGAAAGCAAGCCAACTGACGGTTCCTTGGTTGTCCTATGGAGCCTGCAGTGGCAATCTGTCACCTTCAAAGTGTCTGTGGATTCTCTCGGCTCTCCTGGTATGTTCCTGTGATAGTTCTTGAAGAAAAAGTTCGCAATGTGGGTCTCCACGTGCTGCTCTGTCCCTCTGAGTAGGAGCTGCAACTTTGCCTCCTATCTACCACTCTCCCTTCTTTTTCTCATTTTAATAAGGAAGAACAGAATATCTACTTTTAATCTCTGCTGAAGAAACTAACCAAGATAATTCACGGAATATGTCTGGCCTAGAATAGAATTTTAATAAATATAAAGTATTTTCACCTCTAGTTTTATTTATCAGAGGTAAAAGCATTCCCAGAGTTTTCTGAGTGATCATGGCAGAGGTAGGCATATAACCTCATCTTATTTTATTTTTTAACTTTTAGTTTCAGGGTACCTGTGCAAGTTTCTTATATAGTAGGTAAATTATGTGTTGTCAAGATTTGGTGTATAGGGCATTTCATCTCCCCAGTAATAAGCATAGTACTCAATAGGTAGATTTTCCTCACCCTCTCCCCACACTCCACCCTCAAGTAGGCACAATATCTGTTGTTCCCTTCTTTGTGTCCATGTGTACTCAATGTTTAGTTCCCATTTGTAAGTGAAAAAATGTGGCATTTTGTTTTCTTTTCCTATGTTAACTCACTTAGGAAAATGGCCTACAGCTCCATCCATGTTGCTGAAAAGTACATGATCTCATTGTTTTTGTATAACTCTATAGAATTCCTTGATTTTTACGTATCACATTTTCTTTATCAAGTCTACCATTGATAGGCATTCAGATTGATTCCATGCGATTGCTATTGTGAATAGTGCTGTGATGAACATACATGTGGATGTATGTTTATGGCAGAATGATTTACATCCCTTGGGGTATATACCCAACAGTGAGATTGTTGGATCAAATGGTAAATCTATTTCAAGTTATTTGAGAAGTTGCCACGCTGCATTCTACAATGGCTGAACTAATTTACATTCCCACTAGCAGTGTATAAGTGTTCCCTTTTCTCCACAACCCTGACAACATCTGTTATTTTTTGACTTTTTAGTAATAGCCATTCTGACTGACGTGTGATGGTATCTCACTGTGGCATTGACTTGTATTTCTCTTTGTGGAAGATCAAATGGTTGTAGGTGTGTGGCATTATTTCTGGGCTCTCTATTCTGCTCCATTCGTTTCTGTATCTGTAGCCTTGTAGTATAGTTTAAAATTATGTAACATCATGGCTCCATTTTTTTTGTTTCTCCACTATTTAAGTCCTTTTTTTTTTTTTGGTTCTACATGAATATTAAAATATTTCTAATTCTGTGAGGAAAGTCATTTGTAGTTAAATGGAAATAGTATTACATCTTTAAATTGCTTAGGGCAGTATAGCCATTTTAACAGTATTGATTTTTCCTATCCATGAGCATGAACTGTTTTTTCACTTGTTTGTGTTCTCTCTGATTTCTTTGAGTAGTGTTTTGTAATTCTTGTTGGAGAGATCTTTCACTTCCTTAGCTGCATTCCTAGGTATTCTTTTTGTGGCTACTGTGAATGGGATTTTGCTTTTGATTTGGATTTCAGGTTGACTGTTGTTGTATAGGAATGCTACTGGTTTTGTACATTTATTATTATTTTTTGTATATTCTCAAAATTTGCTGAAGTGTTACATCAAGGAACTTTTGCGCAGAGACTATCGGGCTTTCTAGGTATAAAATCATATCATCTACAAACAGATAGTTTGCCTTCCTCTCTTCCTATTTGGATGCCTTTTAATTTTCTCTTGCATTATTGTTCTGGCCAGGACTTCCAGTACTATGTCGAACAGGAGTGATGAGAGTGGATATTCTTTTGTTCTGGTTCTCAAGGGGAATACTTTGAGCTTTTACCCATTTAGTATGACATTGGCTGTGGGTTTATCATAGGCAGCTCTTGTTATTTTGAGCTATATTCCTTCAATGCCTAGTTTGTTGAGTGTTTTTAACATGAAGGGATGTTGAATTTTATCAAAGGCCTTTATGCATCTATTGAGATGATCATGTCCTTTTTGTTCTGTTTATATGATTAATCATATTTGTTGATTTGTGTATGTTGAACCAACCTTGCATCCCTGGGTTAAAACCTACTCAGTTGTGGTGGAATAGCTTTTTAATGTCCTGCTGAATTTGGTTTGTTGTCATTCTGTTAAGGATTTTTGCATTTGTGTTCATCAAGGATATTGGCCTGGAGTTTCCTTTTTTTGTTGTGTCTCTGCCAGGTTTTGGTGTCAGGATGATGCTGTCATCATAGAATGAGTTAGGCAGGAGACCTTCCTTTTCAATTTTTGGAATAGTTTTAGTAAATCTAGTATCAGCTTTTCTTTGTACAGCTGGTGGAATTTGGCTGTGATTTCTTCTGGTCCTGAACTTTTTCGGATTGGTAGGCTTTCTATTACTGACTCAGTTTTGAAATTCATTATTAGTCTGTTCAGGGATTCAGTTTCTTCCTGATGCAATCTTGGGAGGTTGCATCTTTCCAGGAATTTACCCATTTCCATTAGGTTTCCTAGTTTGTGTGCATAGAGGTGTTCATAGTAGTCTCTGAGGGTTTTTTTTTTTTTCTATGTGGTCAGTGGTAATGGCCTCTCTGTCACTTCTGTAGTGTTTATTTGGATCTTCTCTTTTTTCTTTATTAGTCTAGCTAGCAGTCTGCCAACATTATGTATTCTTTCAAAAAACTGGCTTTTTATTGATCTTTTGTATGGTTTTCACATCTCAGTTTCCTTCAGTTCACCTTGATTTTGTTATTTCTTTTCTTCTGCTGGCTTTGGGGTTAGTTTACGCCTGTTGCTTTAGTTCCTCTAGGTGTGATGTTAGTTTGCTAATTTGAAATTGTTCTTATCTTATTATGTGACCATTTAGTGCTATAAACAACTCTTTTAACATGGCTTTAGCTGTGGCCCAGAGATTCTGGTATGTTGTTTCTTTTTTCTCATTAGTTTCAAAAAGCTTCTTGATTGCTGCCTTGATTTCAATGTTTACCTAATTGTCATTCTGGTGCAGCTGGTTAAAATTTCCATGTAATTGTATGATTTTGAATCATTTTATTAGTATTTATTTCTATTTTATTATGCTGTGGTCCAAGAGTGTGGATAGTTTTATTTTTGTTTCTTGAGATGGAGTCTTGCTCTGTCACCGGGCTGGAGTGCAATGGCACAATCTTGCTCGGTTCACTGCAGCCTTTGCTTCTCAGATTCAAGTGATTCTTCTGCCTCAGCATTGTCAAGTAGTTGGGACTACAGGCATGTGCCAACACACCCAGCTAATTTTTGTATTTTTAGTAGAGATGAGGTTTCACCATGTTGGCCTGGAGGGTCTTGATCTCTCAACCTTGTGATCTGCTTGCCTTGGCCTCCCAAAATGCTGGAATTACAGGTGTGAGCCACTTCTCCTGGCCTGATTTCATTTTTTAAAAAATTTCTGAGCATTGTTTTATGTCCGATTGTGTTGTCAATTTTGCAGTATGTACCATGTGCAGATGAGAAGATGTATATTCTGTTATTTGGGGATGGAGAGCCCTGTAGATGTCTGTTAGGCTAATTTGGTCAAATATCAAGTTGAGGTCCTGAATATTTTTGTTAGATCATCAGGCAGAAAACTCATACTGTCAGTATGGCATTGAAGTGTCTTTATTGTGTGATTACCTAAGTTTCTTTGTGGGTCTCTATGAACTTTATGCATCTGGGTGCTCTTGTGTTGGTGCTACTATTATCATGTGATTACTAAGTCTCTTTGTGGGTCTCTAAGAACTTTATGAATCTGGGTGCTCCTGTGTTGATGCATATATATTTAGGATAGTTAGATCTTGTTGAATTGAACCCGTTGCCATTGTGTAATGCCCTCCTTTGCCTTTATTGATCGTTGTTGGTTTAAAATTTGTTCTTTCTGAAATTAGAATAGAAACCTCTTTGTCTGTTTTTCATTTACGTGGTAGATTTTTCTCCATCCCTTTACTTTGAGCCTATAGGTGTTGTTGCAAGTGAGGTGGGTTTCTTGTAGACAGCATACAGTTGGGTCTTGCTTCTTTATCCAACTTTCTGCTCCCTGCCTTTTAGTTGGGGCATTTAACCCACATACATTCAAAGTTAATATTGTGCAGGTGTGATCTTGTCATTCTGTTTCTAGCTGGTTATTATACAGACTTGATTGTATGGTTGCTTTATAGTGTCAATGGTCTATATACTTAAGTGTCTTTTTGTGGTGGCTGATCATGATCTTTCCATATTTAGCACTCCCTTTAGGACTTCTTGTAAGGACAGTCTGGTGGTAACAAACTACTTTAGCATATGCTTGGCTGAAAAGGATCTTATTTCTCTTTTGCTTATAAAGCTTAGTTTGGCTGAATATGAAATTCCTGGTTGGGGTTTCTTTTTTTTTTTTAATAATAATGAATATAGGCCCTTTTATAGATGAGGTTCCTTTTATAGATGACATGCCCCTTCTGTCTAGTTGCCTTTAACATTTTTTCTTTCATTTTCACTTAGAGAATCTGATGACTATGTGTCTTGGGGATGGTCATCTTATATAGTACCACAGAGGGATTTTCTGCATTTCCTGGATTTGAGTGTTAGCTTCTCTAGCAAGATTGGGGAAATTTTTATGGATGATATCCTCAAATATGTTTTGCAAGTTGCTTGCTTTCTGTCCCTCTCTTTCAGGGATGCCAGTGAGTCATAGATTTGGTCTCTTCACCTAATCCCATATTTCTTGGAAGTTTTATTCATTCCTTATTTTTTAAAATTTTTATCTGAGTTACTTCAGGGAACCAGTCTTCTAGGTCTAAGAGTCTTTCCTCATATTGGTCAGTTCTGTTGTTAATACTTGCAGTTGTATTATGTAATTCTTTTATTATACTTTAGGTTCTGGGGTACATGTGCAGATCATGGAGGATTGTTGCATAGTTACATACATGGCAAGGTAGTGTGCTGCCTATATCCCCCTGTCACCTATATTTGGCATTTTTCCCTGTGTTATCCCTCCCCAACCTGCCCACCCCCTGCTGTCCCTCCCCTACCCCCACACAACAGACCCCAGTGTGCAGTGCTTCCCTCCCTGTGTCCATGTGTTCGTATTATTCAATACTCGTCTGTGAGTGAGAACATGCGATGTTTGATTTTCTGTTCTTGTGTTGGTTTGCTGAGAACGATGGTTTCCAGGTTTATCCATGTCCCTATAAAGGACACGAACTCATCGTTTTTGATGGCTGCATAGTATTCCATGGTGTATATGTGCCACGTTTTCCCTGTCCAGTCTATCATCAGTGGGCATTTGGGTTGGTTCCAGGTCTTTGCTATTGTAAACAGTGCCACAATGAACGTACATGTGCATGTGTCTTTGTAATAGAATGATTTATAATCCTTTGGGTATATACCCAGTAATGGGATTGCTGGGTCAAATGGAATTTCTATTTCTAGGTCCTTGAGGAATCGCCACACTGTCTTCCACAATGGGTGAACTAACTTACGCTCCCACCAACAGTGTAAAAGTGTTTCTATTTCACCACATCCTCTTGAGCATCTGTTGTCTCCAGATTTTTTTTAATGATTGCCATTCTAACTGGTGTGAGATGGTATCTCAATATGGTTTTGATTTACATTTATCTAATGACCAGTGATGATGAGCATTTTTTCATATGTTTGTTGGTCTCCTAAATGTCCTCTTTTGAAAAGTCTCTGTTCATATCCTTCACCCACTTTTGAATGGGTTTGCTTGTTTGTTTCTTATAAATCTGTTTTAGTTCTTTGTAGATTCTGGATATTCAACCATTCAGGCCATAGGCATAGGCAAGAACTCATGACTAAAACACCAAAAGCATTGGCAACGAAAGCCAAAATAGACAAATGGGATCTAACTAAACTCCAGAGCTTCTGTACAGCAAAGAAAGAATCATTAGAGTGAACTGGTATTTTGCAGTTCTTAAGTAAGTTTTTCATCTCTGTCAGATCAGTTTCCTTTTGTTCGTAAAATGACTATTTCATCTTTTATCTTCTGTATTGCTCTATTGTATTCCTTACAGTCCTTGCATTGGGTTTTGATTTTCTCCAGAATGTTGATCTTTATTCCTATTCCTATTCTGAATTCTATTTCTGACATTTCAGTCATTTTAGCCTGAGTAAGAATCATTTTCAGTGAAGAGTACAGTCATTTGAAGATCAGAAGATACTTTGGCTTTTTGAGTTGCCAGACCTCTTGTACTGGTTTATTATTATCTGTGTGGCCTGATGTTCTTTCAGTCTTTGAAATTGCTTTACTTCGAATGGATCTTCTAGCCTTTATCTTCTTTGGTGCCCTTGGGGGTTTGATTATGGTATAAGGTGGGTTCAGTCAACTGGCTTTAATTCTAACCTGTTCCTGGGTCTTGGAGGAGTCCTCTTTGATTACTGTCTCCATGACACTGTTACTTTTTTGCAGTGTGGTCCACAGGGCTCCCTCCAGTTAGGGGCCACAGTTGGTAGATGGGCTATATTCTTGCCAGATCAGTCCTAATCTGCTGTCCAGGTGCTTTTCAGGGAATACAGGGTTGTGCCTGCCCACGGAGTTCAGACAGGAGTAGGACTGCTAAACTGGAAGCTCTAGCCATTGTAGCTTGCCCAGCTATCAGCAACAGTGGTGGGTGGGGATTGCCCACACTGCCATACAGTTGCTTTTTGGGACACAGGAGGCTGCACCCACCTGTTGAGTTCATATTAAATTAGGACCACTAGTCTGGAAACTCTAGCAGACATTGCCTGCTTGGCTACCAGTAGCAGGGGTGGGTGGAGTCACCCCACCCTGCTGTCTGAGCACTTCTCAGAGGAACCAGAGAAATACATCATCTGACAGTGTCCATACAGCAGCAGTATTATTAGGCCAGAAGTTATAGCAAGTTTTGCCTGCCTAGCTACCAGTGCATAGGGGTTTCCTACCTTGCCACCCAGGCACTTTCTGGGACAATAAGAGGCTGTGGCTGCCAGCTGAGTTCAAGCCAAAGTAGAACAGCTGGGCTGGAAGTTGGCAACAAGTCCTTTCTGGCAAGAGCATGGGGTAGAGCAATCCTGTTGTTCCCAAGCACTATGACTGCAGCCTCTACTGAGGTTGTGGTGCCAGTGCTGTTCTCCTCTAGGGCCCAAGGCTTGTAGAGATGCTCTTGAACTTGAGTTGCCCGACAGAATGTCCAGAGGGCTGTCTACCCCAGTCTAGAAGGAAAGGTGCAGGAGGAATAGGGGGAATCTCTCATTCCCAGGAGAGGTTCCCAGACAGGTCCCTGTGGAGGGTGGGGATCTTTCGCTCACTCACCCTTTTCCACTTTTGAGAAGTCCTCCTAGCTCTGTGCTAAGCTGATACAAGCTGGTTCCCAGCCTAACTCCTCTAGGCTCTCTCTGTTCCCCTGCTGCCTTGATGGAACCTGACGTAGTTTCTCAGATGATTGCCCTGCAGCGTCAGTGTTCACCAGCCCTCTTGTTTCTTCTCTATGATAGTGGCATACCTGCTTCTAGTACACCACCTTGGCCTAAACCACACCTCATCTTTCTCCTTCCCTCTTTTTCTTTTTTTTTTTTTTAAGACTAAGTCAGACTGTCACCCAGGCTGGAGTGCAGTCGCACAATCTCAACTCGCTGCAACTTCTACTTCCTGGATTCAAAGGATTCTCATACCTCAGCCTTGTGAGTAGCTGGGAATACAGGTATGTGCCACCACTCCCAGCTAATTTTTGTATTTTTAATACAGACTGGGTTTTGCCAAGGTGCCCAGGATGGTCTCGAATTTCAGAGCTCAAGAGATCTGCCCCAGTCAGCCTCCCAAAGTGCTGGGCTTATTACAGGTATGAGCCACTGTGCCAAGCCCTTCCTTTCCAAACATTATAGGAATTACCTGTCCCTAGTAAGCTGTTTATAGATAGAAATACCTGCTTTTAGCATTATTAACAAATTCTTTTAAGGTAAACTCCATGAAGAAAGAGCAATTAGATGTAAACACAAAAATTGGCTCTTTCTATTTCACCACTATTTTTCCACATCTCCTGTTATACTCTTCCTAATTAAATGACAAATTATCTTGCTGTGTTTGAGCATAGACTTAGACATTTGTGATTACAAGACCCCTCAACTAGTCATATATAACTAGCCCTGAGTTCTGGCATTTTTCATAGGTTGCTACTGGCACTTTTATTTTTCTTATGTAAACAAACTCAAGGCAGTTTAATGACATTTCCCTCCATCAGCTTAAAACAGGATGAAAGACACGATTCAATAGCTTCCTCCCTATACCCAGGCTCCACACAATTTCCTGTCGCTATTTTGTGAAGACGCTTTGATATGGTTTGGCTGTATCTTTCCACCCAAATCTCATCTCAAATTGTAATCCCCCAAGTGTTGAGAAAGGGACTTGGTAGAAGGTGATTAGTTTAGCGGGGTGGATTTCCCTCTTGCTGTTCTCATGATAGTAAGTTCTCATAAGATCTGATGGTTTCAGAATGCAGCATTTCCCTGCTTGCTTTCTCTCTCCTTCCTCCATGTAAGAAGATGCTTGCTTCTCTTTTGCCTTCTGCTATGATTGCAAGTTTCCTGACGTCTCCTTAGTCAAGCAGAACTGTGAGTCAATGAAACCTCTTTTCTTTATAAATGACCCAGTCTCAGGTCATTTAAAGCAGTATGAAAACAGACAAATACTGACTTCATTAACAGTCTGTTTCTTGTCATTTGTTCTCCCACCACCCCATGCATCTTCATTATAACTACCCTGTTCTTAAATACCCACATACCACAAATTTAGTGCTTAAACATTGTTTTTTTCTCTCAAGTTCCATGTGATTTATTTCTGCAATAGTGATAGGATTTGTGAATCTTTATTTTTTTAAAAAATAAGTGGAATTTAAGAGAAAAATGAAAAAACCATAAACATTTTTGAACCATCTGAGAATAAGCTACATATGATGTTCCATGCAATATTTGAATACTTCAGCCCAAATTCTCCATGAACATTTTCCTTGTTTATAGAATAATCACAGAATTAACATCAAAATCAAGAAATCAATATTGCTACATTACTAACAGCCATTCAAGTTTTGCCAAATATCCCAGTAATGTCATTTATAGCCAAAGGAACCAATAAGAGTCACATTTGGCCCACAGTTTTATATTATTTTAGGCTCCTTCAATTTGGAACAGTTCCTAGTCTTTCCTTGAAACTTCTTGAAGAGTGTAGTAGAGTTATTTTTTAAATAAAGTCCCTCCAGTTTATCTGATGTTTATTTCATGATTGAGTTCAGGGTATGCCTGTTTGGCAGAAATGTCAAACAAATGACTCCTCATTCTTCTTGCATATTATCAGGGAGTACGTGATTTCAATTTGACTCATCAATGTTCATGTTCACTCTAATCACTTAAGGTGGTGTTTGCCAGGTTTCTTTACTATAATGTTTTTTTCCTTTGTGTATGTTATAAATACAATCATTCTTTAGTAACCCTAGGGGATTAGTTCCAGGACCACCTGTGAATATCAAAATCCACTGGTACTCAATTCCCTGATAGAAAGTGGTGGAATGTTGGCTCATAACAAGCTTGTCCAACCAGTGGCCGAGGATGGCTTTGAATGCAGCCCAGTACAAATTCATACACTTTATTAGAACATTGATTTTTTTTTTTTGAAAATTTTTAGCTTATCAGCCATCATTAGTGTTAATATATTTTATATGTGGCACAAGACAATTATCTTGCAATGTGACCCAGGGAAGTCAAAAGATTGAACACCCCTGGGTTATAAGCTTTTCACATCTTCCCATATACGTTAAATCATATCTAGATTCCTTATAATACCTAATACAATGTCAGGGTTATGTAAATAGTTATATTGTATTGCTTAGGGAATAATGACAATATTTTAAAAGTCTGCATGTGTTTAGTACAAATGCAACCTTCCATTTCTTTTTCCTCAATATTTTCAACTTGTAGTCAGTTGAATACCCAGATGTGAAACCTATGGATACGGAGAACTGACTGTGTTTGGGGAAATATGTTGAGACTATATAAAAGTCCTATTACCCATCAATCTTTTATCAACTACCACTGGCATTCATTTCTACATTAGTTAGAATTCTCCTCTGAGGTAGTTGGTTATTTCCCTTAGTTTCTTAATGTATTAACATACTTATATCCATATAGACTCATGGATGCTGATTTTATTTTCAGTAGATTATAAACCATTACTGTAATTTATTTTGATGCTCAGATTGTCCCATATTTGGTCTATTGGCATTACTTTGTTAGCTCCGGTATCTAACATGTTTCCACCATTCTTTGAATACATCCTTAGATGCTGTCACAGCAAGATGTTTCAAGTTCTTTGTGTACATTTCCTGTCCCAGGTGTAGAATTAACTCTATCTAAAAATGCTGGTTCTTTTCAGCAAATACTTGCTTTTATAAACCAAGATACAGGTATAAGGTATGCTTATTGCTATCGGGTTCTCATTGTGGACAGAATGAAGATATAAGCGGATATGTGTGTGAATACCCACATTTACATTTATATTTCCCCATCTTTCTAATCTGTTAAACCATGAGTTACTATTATTCAGTTCCAGTCTAACATCACAGTGTTCATTCTAGTTTTTCTCCTTTTCTATGTTTGTAACTCCCTCCTTCGACAGTGAGAAACCTGGCTGCTGTGATCCTCTCCTCTCCTCTCCTCTATTTTCTTGGCGTAGTTTTCCTTCTTGGAGCCAGTCTCCAAATCTTCTGGAGCACCACTTTTCTTATTTCCCTTGCACAGGCTTTGATCCTAATAACTTTTGAAAGAAAAGACAGAAAGGTAGGCAGGCTAGCTGGCTTCTAGTGCATCTGTATGTCAGTATTTTGAAGCATTATATTATGGCAGATTTGACTATATGTGTACATCTGGCTCTTTTCATCTCTTTTTTACTTCCATGTTATGATTGGGGTAGAAACATCTTAGAGCATCTTCTTCCCTTTTCCTTCTTGTTACTGGCTTTTGGATTTATACCATGCATGAGCTGTTTCTTTGGACTCTAATGTTGCTCTCTTCTTTGATATGCGGACATTCCCTTTACGCAGTATCTCATTTATTTTTCACGTCATAGATCTTATGATATTGCAGCATCCCTCTTAGAACATTTAATAACTGCTCATTTAGGGTTTTCAAAGTGTTCTCTTAGAAGTAGATACTTTTTCAAATGATATCACAGGTGGAGGACCAATTTAAAACAAAGGCCTTTTCATAGCAAGGCAGTCTTTCAGACCATTCTGTGAAAACTGCCATCTATAGAAAGATACATTTTGCTTTTCAGTTGGTCCACAGTTGCATGGCATTTGTTTATTCTTAATAATTGGCTCACAACACACTTGTATCATTAGTCTATACATGGCCTGCATTTATTTATTTATTCAATTTATTGCTTTTTAAAAATAATTAAGCACCCACAAACTCATCACCCTAAACAAAAGCTTAACATCTTAACCTATATTAACCTTAGTCTCTTAGCCCACTACATCCTTTTATAAAAAATTCACTATCCTAAATCTTTGTCAGTTGTTTGCCTTATTTTTCATAGCTTTAATGACTCTGTACGTACTATTATAAAGTATTCTTTTATCGTAATTGCTTTTAACTTTATTGTAAAAGATATATAACTTTATTCACTTAATATTATATAGCTAAGATTACTCCAGCTTGTATATCGCTCATTCACTTGTTCTGATTGATGCATAATATTCTTTTGGGTGAATACACCACAACTTATTCTGTCATTGAGAGGCATTTGACTTATTTCTAGTCTTTTCTCTTGTGAGCAGTGCTTGTATAAACATTTGTGATGTCTCCTCTTGTAAATGTGCAAGCATATGCTGGGTACTTATTTAGGCATGCAATTGCTACGTCTTAAGATAGATAACTAGCCTACTTTAGTACAAGGTTTCTCAAACTTGGCACTGCTGAAATTTGGGACAGATAATTCTTTGTCATGGGAGCTGTTGTGTGCATCACAGGATGTTTAGCCGCATGCCTGGTCTCTATACACTATATGCTGGTAGTGCCACCTCCAAGTTGTGACAAACAAAAATGACTCCAGATATCACCAAATACCCTGGGGCAGGAGTTGCGCATATCACAACTGGCTGAGAAACACGGCTTTAAAGGATAAAGCTGAAGCAGTTTTACAAAGTGATTATAGCAGTTGATACACTTGCAAGGAATATGAGTATATCCTATGTATCTGTACTCTTTGTGACAATTTTGCCAGACTTCTGTACTTTTGTCAATATTCTTTAGCATGACAATTTATATTCCTAGTCCTATGTGTAATTAGCCAACTTGTTCTCCTTTGATTCAATTACCTCAATATACTTATTTGTTTATTCATCCTGCAAATATTTGAGTAGAAACATCATGTCCAGTACTGGATAGGCGTGAGATAAAGTAATAGCAGAAAACAATGCATGCCTGCTCTCATGCAGCTCACACAGCATTGAAGGAAATAAGTATTAATCCATTTACCACACTGTTCAATAGGAAAAGATGAGAATCTAGTGCTGAAGATCTGTAATGGGGGAATTTGACCCAGACAGCAAAATTGGGAGCTCACAAGAGAATGGTAGAGCATGAGTGTTTCTGGTAGATGAGAGTGAGGGTGATTATTTTATGAGGTCTTCCAGGAGATGGAGGGGGAGGCCAGACTATGTAGGGCCTAGGGGGTCAAATTGAGGAGTTTGGATGTTAGTATAAGAAACAGGAGAGGCCTTTGTGTTAGTCTGCTCAGGCTGCTGTAATAGAATACCACAGACTGTCACAAACGATGGAAACTTCTTTTTTTAGAGTTCTTGGGGCAGGAAGTCCAAGGTTACCTTGTTGGCATGGTTGGTTTCTGGTGAGGCCTTTTTCCTGGATTGTAAATGGCTCTCTTCTTGCTGTGTCTTTACAAGGCCTTTCTTCTATGTGCATACACTCCTGGTATCTACTTATTCTACCTATAAGGACACCAGTCCCTGCTGGATTAAGACTCCACCCTTATGAACTGTTTAGCCTGAATCACCTCCTTCAAGGTCCTGTCTCCAAATACAGTCATACTGGGGATTGGGGCTTAAATACATGAATGGCTTCATTCATTTTTTAAAATTTATTCACTCACTAATTTATTCATTTAATAATTCAGTCATTCATTCAGTATCTACTAGGTAATAAGCATACTTCTAGGTGCTGAGAATATAGCAGAGAAAAAAAGCAGAGAAAAATTCCTACCCTTGGGGGACAAACCAGGCTCCAGACCTGAGCAGTGGTCTGTTAGTGATGCCCAGTCCCAGGTGGATGAGGTTAGTAGCTTCCTCATTCTTTTATGCAGAATTTGAGAAGAAATAGGAAGGGATATGAGAACAAAGATGGTGGTCGTGATTCTGGAAGGAAAAGAATGCAGATTTTGGAGAGGGAAAGATGGGGAAAGTGAGTTTGTCCTTGGAAGTCATCACACGGGGCAATAAGAACATGGTACCTGCCTAAGGGGTGACTTTAGTGAGATGAACTGTTTCCGCCTCCTCTGGTACTGAAGACACTAATCTGTGAAAAGAGTAGGCCAGTCTAGCTGATCTCTAAGGCGCTCCACCTCTTACACTTCCTCTAGTGATGTTGTAAACTACAGAAAATGGGCATACATAAACCCTTGCATTACACAACAAGGGCCTAGGAATCCTAGACAGTCATTAGTTATCCTAAATTTAAATATTTACTTCCCAATAACCAAACCACCAACTCACTTTCTTGATTCGTGCTTCTCCTCAGTCCTTCTCAGAATAAAAGTCAGGTGAGAGTTGATTAAACATCTAACATTAAAACAATTAGGCTTAAAAAAAAATCCTTCTGCAATGATGTAATAAGCAAGATAGGATGTATTTGAAATTCATTAAGCATAAAACTAAATTAAGTAGATAAGTGCGTATTTTTAATTTGAAGCTACATAAAGTGCTATTTAGGCATTAATTCTTAAAAGGCTGCTGTCAGGGTCTTAAGATAAATAGCATGTGTTCAGAGGTAAAAGGAAGCCCCAAATTAGACAAATTTAAATAATCTAGACTGCTCAAATAAGACATAAATATGCATTTGCCTGCATTTCTTGGGAAGTGAGATGAATGCCTGCAAGCTCTGAATAAAGAATGTTGACAATTTCTATCCATTCATGTTAACTCAGATGTAATTTAGTGCTTCACCCCTCATGGTATAAATCTCCCCTTCTGTTTATTTACTCGCTAATGTTGATTCAGAAATAATTCCTACAAAAAATAAATAAAACAGAAAGCATTCTCTATAATAATTTAGGAGGAAGAATCTTTTTGTGAGTGAAATATATACCACAAATAACAGATCTTGTGAATCTCTTTCTTGATGTTTAACTGGTGTTGGGGATCTGTACTGTAGCACTTCATTAACATAGTTTTTCTACTTGACATGAATCATTAGGGATTGGTACAGTTCCCCAAACTGACTTTCCTAGCCCCAGAAACATGATTGTTTCAGAAAAGATACTGATACTTTACATATGTACTCTGTGGGTGGTAAGGCTAAGGTTATGTTGCGAAAAGTAATTAGGAACTCTGGGTTCTTGCAGATCATAAAATCTACTTATGTTGATTGAGCAGAAAAAAAAATTACAGGGAATTAGGTAGCTTACCAAATTTTCTGGAGGACCAGGAATCAAGCTCAGATCTATGTAACCAAGAACGTGAGGTCAAGAGAAATGCCCAACCATCACATAAAATGTTCTGACCCACTCCAGACCTTTACATCACTTGGTACTAGAGATGTCGAGACTTCTTCCTGAACTGCCCCAAGAACTCTCCACCTTTCTCATCATGCTTGGCCAAACCTCTACTCTCTCTCTTTGTGGACACCTCCTTGTATGGTTCATACTGAATTTCTCAGTATCCTTTAGGTGTGTGTCTGCCTGGTGGCCCATCAGGCCTCATAACTCTCTGCAAGGGAGACTGGGAAATGCAGTTCTCTCTAATCAGGAAGGTATTTCTGACCAGAGTGGGAACCACCATAGGTGCCTACCTGCCAGAAGGGAGTAGCTTCAGCATGCTACTTCTTAGAACTCACCAGTTCTAAGAAGAATGCTAACTTCTTAGTTCTAAGAATTCTGAACTTAGTTCAGCATTCTGAACTTAGAACAGTTCAGAATGCTAACTTCTTAGAACTCACCAGTTCTAGACCCAAATATATCACTTTCCATCTACTGGTATTTGACATCCATTTATTCAACAAATATTTGAGATATTTTGCCAGGAATAACCATTAGACATATACAGATGAACATTGTGTTTACTTGTGGAAAGAGTGAAGAATAAAAGCAAGTATATATCACTGTGATATGTGTTAAAACCTGGGGTAAGTTTGATGGCATAAAACTATGCAGGAGGTAAAGCTTGTGCAGGTTTGGAGTTCCAGGAAAGATTTTCTGATTCTGTTGGAAATTATATCTAAGCTGCAAAAATCCCAAGTGTCAAGGTTCAATAGAAGCTAAGCAAGGATGAGCTTTGGTATGTACTATGGCTCTCTCCATGACAGCAGAAGAGAGTGTCTTAAGAGACTGGAAATAGTATATATACATGCCCACCCAATGTTGAGAAAAAAGTGTTTTGCGGATAGGCTAGCACTTCCATGTGGCTGGTGTGCAGTGGGCTAGGGTGTCAGGAGGTGAGTCTGACAAAACAGTAGGTTCATTTCAGAAGGGACCTTGTATGTCAGGCTATAGAATTCATACTATATCAGCTATTTAGCTTCTACTGGAGCAAACTTTCATATTAGTTACAACACTCAGTTCAACCAGCTTAAACAGAAAAATAGAATTTATTATACAGATTGGAAAATATACTAAGACATCTCATAGAATCTGAGAATAAAATTTAGTAAGCAACCTTTGGAACTGGAGCTGGGAATGAGGGTCTGTAGAACAGATTCTTATCCCCTACCCCTCAACCCTTCCTCTTTTCTCTCTCACTCTCATCTCTATTTGTTCCTACTTGGTTTCATTCTAAAGATAGGCTTCCTTCACATGAAAGGTTAGATGGCATGTACCATCCTGGAACTCACGTTTCCCAGCTTAGAAACCCCATGGGAAAGAGTATCTCTTTCTCTGTAAACTGTATTTCAGTCCCAGGGAAGCACTCTGATGGACTCTATTTGAGTTATATGTCCCTCCAGTTCAATCACTGCTACTGGGAGATGGCCAACACCAAGTAGCTCTACTTGGATCACATGTCTTCCCTGGGGATGTGTGAGTGCAGTATTTTATGATTGACTGCTCCATTAAAGCCATATTTCATAGATTCTCTTCTGGTGGGTAATGTGGCTGTCAATAGTACTGTATTTACATTTGCAGAGTATCTCATCCCATCAGACTTTAATGGAGTACCTGTAATGCTTGTTCAAGATACTAACTGTGAGAAGAGTATACATTTCCTAATCCATTAATATCAAGTTTGACCATTTGACTTGTGGCACCTTTTTCTGTGGAAGAATTACATTTTTCACTTCATTGATACCAGATTTGGATCAAGAAAGAAATCTTGATTTTGAAAGCCATTGGGGTTTGCTAGTTTGTTACAGCAGCATAACTGAGCCTAAGCTAACTGACAGAGACAACTTCTTGCTTCAAACCTTTCTATATTAAACTCCTAGAAGAACTCTGTTGGTTCTGCTGTCCAGACCTTGAACCAACCACCATCTTTGGAAAGTAGCAGAAAATAATTGGCCAGCTCAGGAGGACACTTGTAGATTCCTTTCACCAATGAGGAAAGGTTTAGTTGTTTGTGAGTGGGACATGGAAAGGGCTCTGTTGACGGCAACAGAATTTTATCCATTAAGGAGGGAAGTTGTAAGATTCTCAATGGGAAAGGAAGCATTGGTGATTAAAACAATGTGTTCACTAGTATGTCTTCCTTTCTCATATGTAAAATTCCAGAAATTTCCTCACCTCTACCTCTCAGAGTTGCTAGATTTTCTCTACCTATTCACAAAGGGTCATAAACAGATTGTTACTGAAATGTTTTTTGTTTTTTTTTTTTTTGAATGGAAAGAGAAATACTATTTTGTTTAGGGTTGGCCTGTCATGTGTTAAAAACGCAAAAGCTTATTTGTTCTTTCTCTTTCAGGAGGCCAGAGCTATCCTATGTTCCACTTTCTGATTTATATCAAAGACTAAGGGACTGTTTCATCTTCTTTTATAAACAGGATCCTCATTCCCCATTTCGGTTCCCAGAAGGCTTGATAAAAAGCTAAAGCTGCAACCTCAAAGAAAACACAGCTGTGGTTTCTTCCCTTCACCTCCATAAATATAACCCTGCTTTGTACCCTGTCCTGAGTGTCTTTACCTTGCAGAAGCACTGAGACTGGACCTACTTTGAGGAGGGAGTGTGTGCTATCAGCATATTTATGACCACCTTGCCTCTGTGACAAACATTCCCTTAAACAATTGTGCCTTATAGAAGACTGCCAGACTGATGTGGGACTACTAGTTTATGCTGGCATTTGCAGTCAGAGAGAAATTGCATGCTAAACCTATTGAAAACACAATTTTAATTAAAATCTGGGCCCTTGTGACATAGGACATAGGTTCATGTGACATAGTACATGAACATCAACTGCTACTTTGTATCATTGGAGCCTTAAGTCTAACAAATGCATTTCCTTGAAAGTTGCTTTTGGGATTTTAAAACTGAATTGGATTATTGTTGGTAAAATGTAAATTTTGACTTTTTCCCCTGCAATTTAGCCCAGCGTATACAAGATAGGTCTGTTTTCCTAGCAGGGTCAAGCTTATTCTTAAGCAGAGGCGATTGAATGGAACAGAGTCCTTACTATCTTCCTATATGTAGTCTGGAGCTTGTTCTGCTTTAAGCCAGGTGGGCTCACAAGTGCTCACAGAAGGGCTGGGGTGGAACAATTAAAAGATGGCATTATATTTTCTATTCTTACTGACATTAATGTTCAATCCATATGGGAGCTAAGTTTTTTCTTGGACTGTGCTGTATTTCAACTTTTTATCTTCTCTGGAGAGCAGAAATGTGGTAAGATAGGTTTTAACTTCTGCAAAATGGAAAATAGTCTAATAATTCGACGTACTTTATACATGAGGAATCTGAGGTCTAGAAGGAGGAAATACTTGTGTGAGGTAGATCTGTGACTTAGTAATAGTGGTACTGGACTAGGTATCCAGTTATTTTGTCTCTTCTTTCTGCTGCACCAACATTCCCCAAAGTGTGGGCTTCCTATTACTGATAATCCTATGGATTTTGGGATTCCATGTCAGAGGAGGAATTTTCTTTTTAGTTCTTTCAGGCTTTCAGACTCCACCCAGAATGATCTTAGTTCAAGGTCATAATTTATCTTTTGTGACTATTTACCAATCTTCATATAACAGAGACAGTGAGTGTCATTAAATTCTAATAGTTAAACAATATATCTTTGTTTCTGTTTATTCTCAGGTATATTCTCTGCATAAGCAATACTGCTTTTTATTTTCAATAGCTTTATGGTGCTTTTGAAATTTTAAAATAAAAATAAGTATTTTAAAATAAGATTATAAAATAAGATAAATTGTATTTATTTTAAAATAAAACAAGTTGATATAAAGAAAAACATTAAGAAGTAGAGGTAGCCTGAAAATGTTATTTTCCTCAGGGATCAAGTTTAGGAAACAGAGTTTTACTATATTGTTCTTCAAATAGACTTCATAAATAGTTGGCTATTAGTCCTTACATTAGGTATGTGTATATATAGCCGTAAAGATATATAGATAAATTAAAACTTTCTTTGGCCACAGCCCCAATTTTTTCCTGATTGGATGAATTTCATCCAGGCTTTGCTCCTTTCATGGCAACCTCAAGGCCACTCTCATATATAATTGCAGGAGAAACTTTAAGCAAACACATTAGCAAAAAAAGAAAAAAGAAAAAAGCCCAATAAATAATGCTTTTGCCTACTTAAAAACATGTGCATGCTCATTGGGATGTAGAGAAAAGAAAACTTTGCGAGAACTTTGTTTCCCAAGATCTGCATTTGTATAACTTTAGGCTTGCCACCTCTTCGTAGCTCCCTCATCCACGATCCCATTGTGAAGGATGACTGAAATGAATGGTGTCCCCAGTAAGAAACTCTGCCTAACTTTCCTGAAGCTTTCAGTAATACTTACTCAGCCCCCAGGAAATAGGGAGCTGCTCATCTGTGTTTGATAGGAATGGAGTTTTAGGGTGGCCCCTGTGATGGTAGTAGCACCAAGGTACAACTTTTTTTTTTTTTTTTTTTTTGAGATGGAGTTTCACTCCTGTCACCCAGGCTGGAGTGCAATGGCATGATCTTGGTTCGCTGTAACCTCCACCACCCACATTCAAGTGATTCTCCTGCCTCAGCCTCCCAAGTAGCTGGGATTACAGGTGCCACCATGACACCCAGCTAATTTTTGTGTGTGTTTTTAGTAGAGATGGGGTTTCACCATGTTGGCCAGGCTGGCCTGAAAATCCTGACCTCAGGTGATCTATTTGCCTTTGCCTTCCAAAGTGGTGGGATTACAGGCATGAGCCACTGTGCCTGGTCAAGGTACAACTTCTAATAAAGCCCATGTAACTATAATTTCTGGAGTGCTTTACTGGTAACCATGCTCAGAGATGAGCACTTGGCACATGTTGTCTTGCATAATCCTCTCAATGTATTTATGAGATTTCTATTCTTATTTTATAGCAGTGGAAATCGAGGATCCTAACTCATCATGTTGTCTCTCCTTTTTTTCCAAAGACCATGTTGCTACACTTAGATCATGGCTACAGTTCTTAGATTCTATCCTAGGAATTTACCCATGACCAATGTATAGGCTAGTTAAACAGTTTATTAAACACTTGCTAAGTGCAAGTGGGCTGGGGAAACAGACAAGTCTTGAAACTAAACTCTCAGTGACTGAGATGTCCCAAGACACAGGAAAGTAAACAGATTGATCACAATACTGCTTGGGTATAATTTGAAGGAAGCCAAATTTGAACTTGATCTTGAGAGAAGATAGTGGATCAGGTAAAGAGAAAAGGAGGAGCAGTGAAGGTAAAAATTGACTTTCTGTGTCCAACAGCCACAGTCACGCTGATAACAGCCATTTGTTGAATGTCTACTACTTTTCTAACCTGGCACTAGGCACATCACATCCTTTACCTCATTCAAGACTAATTATTATGAGATAGTATGTTAGCCCAATGTGCATTGCTATAAAGGAATACCTGAGGTTGAATAACTTAGAAAGAAGTTCATTTAACTCACAGTTCTACAGGCTGTACAGGCATGACACCAGCGTCTGCTTGGCTTCTGGTGAGGCCTCAGGAAGCTCTTACTCATGGAAGAAGGTAAAGAGGGAACAGGTGTGTTACATGGTGAAAGAGGGGGTAAGAGAGAGGAAGAGGTACCAGTCTCCTTTAAACAGCTTGATAGCCTCTAAACTCATTACCATGAAAAGGCCACCAAGCCATCATGACAGATCCACCACCATGATCCAAACACCCCCCACCAGGCCCCACCTCCAACCCTGGGGTCACATTTCAACATTTCAATCCATAGGATTGGAGGAGACAAATACCCAGGCCATATCAGGTATCTAGAAGCACACCTAATTTTTGAGGAGGAAAGTGATGATTGGATAATATAATCCAAAGATGTCCTTTCATAAAGGAGACACACATAGATGGCAGCAAGAAGCTAAAATCTGTGTCACCAGACAGTTGCTGATATGACTGAATGGGAATAACTTCTGGAATCCTATGTTGAGAGGCATGGTGAGGCTGCCTCCAGTTCTCTAGAAGGGCATATCATAATAACCCTCAGTTTGGAGAGTGATGAGTAACAACATAAATGGTATATGATCCCAGAGAAAAGTGACATTGTGAATAGCTCATGCGAGAACCATGAGGAACAAACCTCCCCTGAGAAGTTGGAAGAATGGAACCTCCCATGAACTAATACCCCTTTCAGGCCTGACCATTTCATGCCCACAGTTCTCCTCATCCACCAGTCAATCCCCCTGCCCTCCATCTCCTTCTCCAATACATTCTCCCTATCTCCACCAGCTCATTCTTTCAAAAGTACTGCTTTGGCCAGGCATGATTATAGGTTCATGCATGTAATCCCAGCACTTTGGGAGGCTGAGGCAGGTGGATCACTTGAGGCCAGGAGTTTGTGACCAGTCTATCCAACATAGCCTATCTCTACTAAAAAAAAATACAAAAATTAGTCAGGCATATGGTGGCACATGCCTGTAATTACAGCTATTTGGGAGGCTGAGACAGGAGAATTGCTTGAACCCAGGAGGCAGAGGTTGTAGTGAGCGGAAATCATGCCACTGCAGTCCAGCCTGGGCAACAGAGTGAGACTTCATCTCAAAACAGACCAAAAAGTACTGCTTTGAGTGTTTCACTTCCCAATGACTAAAACCTAGACTTTAATCTTATGAGGTGAATCTGTGGCCCTGTTTTCTTTCACCGTGAAATGCATTTCTCTAGTAAGTTCTTCATACATTGGCTGCTTCTGAACATCTTCCCCCACCCCACCCAATCACCATAGAAACACCAAGTCAGGCAAGCCTTTTAAAAATCATTGTCTAATTTTCTCTTATTTCTAAAGAGGAGCTTTTGGTTGCACTTTGTCTTGATGTGAGAGACATTATAACCTGTGATTGAATGTCTAATCAATTTATACTTACAATTCCTCGAAGGTAATTTCTGTGATATTGGCAAAGATAGAGAATTAATTTCCATTCATTAGTCAGGCACTCTGTGAACTGTATCTTTCTGACTAATGTCAACAAAATGAGCTGCTCACCTCTGAGGGGGTTGCCTTTGCTGTCCTGTTCTGCCCTGGTACAGTGTAGGTAAATCTATCTAACTGAGAGGGACATTACAAAGAACAAGCTGGCCTGTAGATTAAAGCAACAGTCTCCAAAGAACTTTGTCAGTAATACATGTGATGTTCTGATCTCCCTCTGTGCATCTCCTGTGTCTTAATCCTTATTTGATTCCTGCCATGGTCACTTGCTTGTTTTCTCAGTTCTTTCTCTTGTGCATTCCCCCGCTTCATTATAAAGGACCCAACCCTTCAAGCTACCCTTTTAGCTTTGTCGATACTGACAGCTTTTTTGCTCACTTAGCCAAAGATAGAACCAGCAGGTTGTAGGAGGACAGGAAGGAAGAAGCTGTGGTATTTTTTCCTTTCTCTCTCTCTCTCTCTCTCTCTCTCTCTCTCTCTCTCTCTCTCTCTTTCTCACTCACTCACTCACTCACTGCCCAGGGCAGAACGTGCAGCAACAGCTGCTCGGATACCTTGGTTCCAGCTCCCACCAGCCAGCCACCGCCTCTCAGGGTTGATGCCTTCCATGCTCCAGTGTCCAGTGGAGATGTCCAGAATCCACTGGAGATGCCTGCTCCTTGACCTCTCTGACACAGTCTTCCTTTGTCTCTGCAGTCCTCAATCTAGTGATAACTTCCTCCAGATGCTGATCTGTAGATCGCAATCCCTTTCCACATCTGTTCTTGCTCTGCAAAACATCACAGTATCCTCATACATACTCTTCTCTACTGTTACCTTGTGAGGGTTTTGCTTTTCTGCCTGGATTTCCTGATGAATACAGTTTCACATTCAGGAGGAGGAAAAATGGACTCTGAACACTTAATTGACCACCTATAACCCCATCAGTATCTAATCCTAAATTCAGACCTGTCTGCTGTGATATGACATCATTAACTAAGTCCAATTATAATCCATTTATCATGTCCTAAAGGTGGGCCTGGAAAAATGGGTTGTATTAATGGTTTAAATCAAAATGTATACACATACAAATAGTATGGGAGAAAATTTTTGTAATCATGGCAAGAAGACCTATAAATCCTTATTTCGTTTTATAGCAGGTATTAAGACCCTGCAAAGGCAATGCTGGTCTCATGCATCATCTACTTCTAGAAAGCAGCATCAGGCTAAGCACGAGGTGATGCAAAATATTCTCTTTGAGTAGATGATATAGTTCTGTGTGTCTAACTGTAACCCTCAGGTGTCACAATAATGAAAATTCAATGATAGCTTTGGAACAGAAAGATAAACTTAAATGACACATTCCATTTGAGAAAAGAGAGGGGCATCCTTGACTTTGTAATAAGAGTTTTTCATCCTACATTTTAACATATAATTCATGACACTTCTGAATGTATTCTTAATTTTTATACTGATTTGGCTTCACAGGTGTAGCTGACATTTATTAGGCAATATTAGTTGGCATCTTCCTTGGTGCATGCTCAGTTTTATTCACCCATTGAGAATGAAATATAACTGTATATATATATATATACTTTTTTCTGATATAGTGAGCATGTGGAGTTTGCCAGCCTCTGTGCTAGCACTCAAATGAATCAAATGCTTGCTCTCAGTGAGCATTCTGTATTCTGGACATTTTGTTCTCGCCGCCAAAATATTCATTCTCCATCAAACAGTACAGTCTTATGACAGCACTTTTCCTTCATAAAAATGTTACAGCATTTTTGAGAGGTATAAATTATTTTCCCAGGGTAGGCCCCAGAATCTGGGTTTGAATGATCAAATTAGATGTCCACCAAGTCCTTCATATGGCATGGTCAGGAAGTGTTCTTTAACTCTCGGACTTTTCAAAGGTAAGGAAAGGACTAGTTGCAAGTGACCAGACCCTTAGCAGCTATTGTCATACATTATGTGATTATGATAATTATTTAGCTATTTAAGAAATAACACTTTTACAATTCCTTTTCAGTAAAAGGTGGAGAAAGCCTTTGGCATACACCAAACTATCTTGGCCAGATTTTTTTTTGTTTTTCATTGATGTCCCTCTGCTGTTCCTTCACTGTGACATCATGCTGTCCTTACTCTGTCTTCCATTCAGGAGCCACATTCCTGACTTGCAATCCCCCCCACCCTTCTTTTTCTTTATTTCTTCTTAAAAAAAAAAAAGGATACATGTACAGAACGTGCACGTTTGCTACATAGAAATATGTGTGGTATAGTGGTTTGCTGGACATATTTACCCATCCTCTAAATCCACTTCCTTTACCCCTCAACCGCCAAAAGGCCATAGTGTGTGTTGTTCACCTCTCTGTGTCCATGTATTCTTTGTTCAACTCCCACTTATGAGTGAGAACATGTGGTGTTTGGTTTTCTGTTCCTGTGTTAGTTTACTGAAGATGATGTCTTCCAATTTCATCCATGTCCCTACAAAGGATATGATCTCATTCGTTTTTATGATTGCATCATATTCCATGGTATATATGTTCCACATTTTCTTTATCCAGTCTATTATTGATGGTCATTCGGGTTGGTTCCATGTCTTTGCTATTGTGAATAGTGCTGCAAGAAACATGTGTGCATGTGTCTTTACAGTAGAATGATTTGTATTTCTCTGGATATATATACCCAATAATAGGATTGCTGGGTCAAATGGTATTTCTGGTTCTAGAGCCTTGAGGAATTGCCACACTATCTTCCACAATGTCAATCACCCTTTTCTTAATCTCTGATTATTTATTTTCTCACAGCTCATTTTAAAGTGAATATTCTACTCATTTATATTGCTAGAAAGGTTTGCTTTTTTCCATTTGTACCCTGAGAGGTGCTCCTGAGTATGCACATATTCTGTGGAAATGGCTTCTCTTTCATTTTTTTTATCTTGATTTTTAATTTAATTTTTTTTCTTATTCCAATATTGCATATATTTCATGTATATAACATCTTTTGATAACATATACATGGTGAAATTAACATATCCACAGTCTCACATCATTAACTATTTTTTGTGGAAAAAGTACCTTGATATGGTTTGGGCATGTTCCCATCCAAATTGTAGCTCCCATAATTCCCACATGTTATTGGAGGGACCTGGTGGGAGATATTTGAATCATGGAGGTGGTTTTCCCCATACTGTTCTCGTGCTGATGAATAAGTCTCATGAGATCTGATGGTTTAATAAGTGGTTTCCCTTTTCACTGGGCTCTCATTCTCTCTTGCCTGCTGCTATGTTAAGACCACATCTTCTGCCTTCCACCATGATTGTGAGGCCTCCCCAGCAATGTAGAACTGTGGAATGTGGAGCAAGGAAGCCAGTCTGAGTCCCAGTGCTGAAGAACTTGGAGTCTGATGTTCAAGGGCAAGAAGCATCCAGTGTGGGAGAAAGATGTAGGCTACAAGACTAAACCAGTTTGGTCTTTTCACATTCTTCTGCCTGCTTTTATTCTGGCAGTGCTAGCAGCTGATTAGGTTGTGCCACCCAGATTGATGATGGGTCTACCTTTCTTGATCCAATGACTGAAATGTTAATTTACTTTGGCAACACCCTCACAGACACACCCAGGAACAACACTTTGCATCCTTCCATCCAATCAAGTTGACATTCAATATTAACTGTCACACCATACCCCTACCTCATGAGTTGTTCAAGATACCGACATTAAAGGAATGGTTATGCACCCATTACTTGTGGTGAAAAGAGTAAGTTGAAATTGGATCTGAGCTGCAAATGTGTTTCCCCCCTCACTGGGCAAAAGCAAGAGCACCAGGAAACACATGACATATTAGCATCCTATCTGGAGGCTGTAATTTACTGTGACCAATGCATGCCCATCACAGATCCACATGTACTGATACTGGTGCTCCCTGGAGTTGGCTTGAAATTGGATTTGGATTGCAAATATGTTATCCCCCTCACTGGGCAAAAGCAAGAGCACCAGGAAAAACATGACATATTAGCATCCTATCTGGAGGCTGTAATTTACTGCAAGCATCCCATACCTATCAAAGATCCACATGTATGGATAATGGCATTACCTGGAGTTGGCTACTCTGCAGTCCTGGTGCCCAGTGTCTTTTATACCACACATGGACTTGTGGCTGAGTATGTTTGCATGCCCATATATGTGTGTGTGTATGTACATATACACACATATATGTATGTAATATAAACATATTTACATATACAGAAATATTTTCTGATATTTACCAAGTACCTACTTGATTGTGATGGTTACAGACAATAAGCAATTTGGCCCACAAATATGTATTATATACATTAAGCTTCTGCTTTGTGCCAGGATTTGTTATGTAATAGGGCCAGGAAGGGAACAAACGGGTCCCTGTTTTCTTGGGGCTCACATTGTGGGTGTGAATCAGCCCTAACCTAGGAGAAATAAAGGGCATGTTGATGGGACTGTGTTTAGTGTACTTTCAGTGGAAGCAAAAAGGTGTGTTTACAACATGAAATAAAAATGCAAAGAAAAGTTGTGGAAATTAGGACTGAACTGATTGGTTGGGAGTAGATATTGAAGAGTCTTGAATGGTGTGAGAATCACTGAAGGTTCTCTACTTTTAAATTGTTATTAATAGTATCCTTATTTTTAATATAACAAGGTCATGGAAATTGTAACATGGACATTTTCTTGCCTCTTAGATTGAAATTAACAGATCATTTTGACTACTGTCTAACTATATTTTATTCTGGAACAATAGCATATGCATTAATTTAGGCATATTTGCATAACATGAATATTTGTGATTTTTGTATTTCAAATATATGTTCAAATAGGAGGCAGAGTTCTGCATTAATTTGTCATTAGTAAAACAATGTGTTTTATGGTTCATCTTCCTGGAAATACCACTATAGAATTATAAATGAGACCTACAAAAAACCCCAAAACTGACATAATTTTGATAGAAAAATAAATTTATTATTGTGGAATGAACTAAGTCTATTTTTTTCAAGACTATAAACTAACCAGCCAGTCAAGGCAGATTATTGATATATGAAGCAAGGATTTAACTTAAAATTGTCAATATCAGAATAGTAAAAGAAAAAAATCTGGGTACTTTCTCCTGCAAACTCTGCTTTATGAGCAGGAGAGTGACCTATTCAAAGCTCCCTCTTCCACATGATAGTACTTCAAATATTTGAGAATGACTGTCATATCTCTTCGAAGCTGTAATGTCAAACTGAAACACACACAGATTCACAAATTTAATCACTACGGCTTTTACTTAGATATCCAAGACACCACACCATTAACATAGGTCATTGAATATTATCTGTTGAGATGCTGGCTTTTCCAATGGATTCTCGTCCTTCACAGATGCCTCTTTCTACACATTTCTAGAATAGAATTTCTAGAATAGTGCCATGAAATCTCAGTCTAATTTCAAATTTTCACCTTGTTCATAGGTTTCTTATGGATGAGATACATTGGTTGTGCTTTTGAGTAATCACGATTTGTAGCAGGGGCATAGCCTCTGTTTGGCAGGTTAACAGTATCTGAAGAGCACTAAGACCCTAGTCCCTAAATGTGGAGGACTGAGAAACAGGTATTAACGAGCAAACAGACTTTCAAAACAGGAGCAAGTAATTCTAATCAAGAAATATAAATACCAGCTTGTTTTGGTGAAAGCCTGATTGATTTCTCCCCAGGTGGGCAGAGGCAATTGGCCTGCAATTTTCACACTATATTTGGTTTGAATTGTTGAAGAAAAATAAAGTTGTTCATTGATTAGCATTTGAAAAACCAATTAGTACTTAGTTTGCTAGAAAGACAAAACAAGTGCACGGTGTCAGAACCAGATATAAGCACTTTCAGGACTAACAAGCTCTCCAGGACTAATAAACTGGCCCTAAAATATGGAAGAAACAGTGTTCAAATGTGAACTTGATTAAGCCAGAGCTCCCAGGCTTGAGTTCTCACTTTGGGGGCCAAGTGTTGACTCTTATCATCATCTAGCTGTGGAGTTAATGCACTATGCATATATCTTTGGGAAACACAACAGTTTTTTGTTTTTATTATCGCGTATTTTTCTATATCACCTTTCCTCCCCTAGTCTCTTTATCTTAGTAGAACATTGGAGAGAAAATTGCCGTGAATGTGGAAAAAACCTGGAAATCAGCAATTTCTAAAATGTAACACATGAACACTAGTTCCAAGAGATTAAAAAGTTATGTGAAGGAGAGTCTGTAAACAAACGAATTTAAGAAGTACTGGGTTAAACATAGCTTACTAGAGAGCTTTGCTGAAAGACCTATAGAGAGCCCTTAATATGTTAATGTAAATGATGGCTCTCAAAAAAGAATTTAGGGTTTTCCAAAACATTTGAAGCTTCTTAGAATACATATGCCATCATCTTACGGGACCAGCATTGCTAGGAAGCTGCTTTGGGAAATGCCATGGTATATCCTGGATGATTTTAACTCACCATGAAAAGTTTGGGAATGGGTGTAATGGACTGTCTTATATATATTTTTTCCTTCTCCTAGTCCTGTCTGTCTGCCCATCTGTGTATCCATGCATCCATTTATGCATTCATCAGTTTATCCATTCATATGTCCGTCCATCCAACAAACTATTGTGAGAGACCCTGTGCAAGGGGTTCAGATGACTTATTGTGGGGGCAGAGAAGAGGTAAAAGAAAGTTAGAAAACAAAACTATGCCTAATCCTGATTGTATTCAGGACTTCTGTTCTGGAGGATCTGTCTGGTTATGCACAACTTTTGTTCCCTGAGAATGTTAAGGTTATTGTTGTTGTTTAAATTTAGATTAGTGATACCTTTTTTTTAAAATTATACTTTAAGTTCTGGGGTACATGTGCAGAACATGCAGGTTTGTTACATAGGTATACACATTCCATGGTGGTTTGCTGCATCCATACCCTGTCATCTACATTAGGTATTTCTCCTCATGTTAGCCTCTCCACCCCCCACCCTTGCCATCCCTCCCCTAGTGCCCCCCACTCCTCAACAAGCCCTGGTGTGTGATGTTCCCCTCCCTGTGTCCATGATACGTTCTTGTAAGCACTATTGGCAGTGGATCTCTGAGTTGGATGTGCCTGGAGAGAGGGCAGCCAGGGATTCTACCTCTAGTCTCAATGGTGTTTAATAAGCAATTTAAGAGCCAGATCCTGGGGATCTGAAGGTGATGAAAACCCAGTCCTGGCCCAACTAACAGAGCCTGAGGCTGTCTATTGCCCAGCAAGCTGAGTTCAGCAGGGAAGTGAAAAGGAGCCAGAGAGAGACTCAGGGCATAAGTTCCCAGCATTTATTATTGTTTATGTGTGCATGTCAGATAAGAGCACAATGGCAGGAGCCCCTTACCCTGTACAGGTGAGCAAGACTACATTTAAGGATGACAGAGGAATGAATTTCCATATCCATTAGAAAACTTAGCTCCTAGATAGCATACCCTGAAAATAGACATGCATATTAATTCTTGAAATGTTTTCAAGTGGACAATTTGGTAGCAATAAACCTGAAAGGACTCAAGGCTTGCAAAATGCAATACATTTGAAATTTCATTGTTACAAGCTTAAATAAATCAGTAAATAGGGATTGTTACAACTGACCCAAAAACCTGAATCCACTTGTCCAATCTAGGGGCTAAAGCAAAACTCCCCCATATTCACCCAAAGTTGGGTTACCCAAAGACAAGTCTACTCACCCTCCAGAATGAGAAGAGTGGGGCCCTCATAGGCCAGGATCATCTTCTCCTATAAAAATAGCATACTCCCTCTAGAATCAGTTGTGCTTTGTCATTATTTTTATGATTAGGTTATTATAACTTGAGCTGTGTGTATTAATCAAATCAGTCCTCTCGAAAGAGTTTGTCTCTTGCTGAGTAGTTAATACTTCTGTGTCCTGCTGAGATTTGGAAGAAATGCCATCTTCTGAGGCCCAGTGAGTGCTGGGGAGAAGCTAGCTTCAAAGGTTTCTAAGTCAGGACAAATCTGACTCCAGGGTTTGGGTCTTGCAGATAGCACAGTGACTATGACCTCTTCAGTGTTGTAATGTGTTCAGAGCCCCAGGACCCCATATGGCATCTTAAAGTGGCCAATTGCCTACGTGATATTTTTGCAGAGTTACCAAGAAAACTACCTTTCCCCCTCCACAAATCTGCTGGCTGACTCTAATTCAGTTATCTTACCGATATTCTCACTCACACCTTTGATCCTAGTGAACATGAATATGTGTCAGGGCTTTGGATGGAAAGCTACCTATCAGTTCTTCATACTATAGTGTTGTGCTTCATAACACTTCTCCATGTCAATGAACCCTCATTTGAAAAGTACATACTGATCTGTCCCAAGATACCTTATTAGGCACCTGGGGATATGTAAAGAACCAAACAAATGTTCCCCCTGACTTCATAGGCCCTTCTATTTCAATGCTTTCCTGATCCTTTAAAATGGGTCAGCAAACTAGAACCTCTGGATCAAGTCCAGATGGCTGTTTTGTAATTGAATTTTATTGGAGCATAGCCAGAATAATACAAAACAAAACCATTTGTTTATGTATTTTTATGGGTGCTTTTGCACTACAACAGCAGAGTTGAATCATGACAGAAAGCATAGTGCCCGCACAGCCTAATTTATTTATATAATATTTGGCCTTTTACAGAAAAAGCTTTCCAACTCCTTAACATTCCAGGCCTGGGAGCCTCATCCCAAGGTATTTTGAATGAGTAGATCTGCAGGTGTGTACCTGTTGGCATGCATAAAGCCTCATGCCTGCAGACCCCTCCTGTACACCTTCTTTCTGTGCAGTGGTTCTCTATATTCTCTATACCTGCCTTTGATTTTTCCTTCAGCAGCTCTCCTCCATTGCACTCGACTTCCTAGGGTGAATGTGCCCCAGCAGCTTGTCTGTCTTCCACAATTCTCCTTGGCATTTTATATATCTTCTACTACCCTCCTGGTGTTAAACTATTCCTTGGTGAGCTCTCATAACCGCATTTTTAACCCTCTTGTCTTACAGTTTCCTCCCTATACTTCCGTTACCTAGATAAGAGGACGCTCTGAGCTCTTAGTATGTCTGAAACCAATTCATCATCATTTCCCTTAAGCCAACTCACAACTCACAGTTTCCAATTTTCTGTTATTGGTAACATCAGTCTCCCACTTTTAGATCTCAGTCATTAATAATAATGATCATATTTGTTTCAAATTTTACCTCCTGGTCCTGAAAAACAAATCTAGTTTCAGTTGGAACCTAACTAAAAATAATGAAGGGCAAAACTTAGTATAAAGTTCACAAAGCTTAACTGATATACAGACTTTTTTTTCTTTTCTTTCTTTCTTTTTTTTTTTTTTGAGACAGAGTTTTGCTCTGTCACCAGACTGGAGTGATGCAATCTTGGCTTACTGCAACCTCGGCCTCCAGGGTTCAAGCATTCCCCTGCCTCAGCCTCCAGAGTAGCTGAGGCTACAGGCACGTGCCACCATGCTCAGCTAATTTTTTGTATCTTAGTAGAGACTGGGTTTCACCATGTTGGCCAGGATGGTCTCGGTCTCTTTACCTCATGATCTGCCTGCCTCGGCCTCCCAAAGTGCTGGGATTACAGGTGTGAGCCACAGCACCTAGCTAGTATACAGATCTTTCTTTTTTTTTTTTTTCAAAATAACAAATTATTTTATATATATATATATATTTTTTTTAATTGCATTTTAGATTTTGGGGTACATGTGAAGAACATGCAAGATTGTTGCATAGGTACATAGATGGCAATGTGGTTTGCTGCCTTCCTCCCCATCACATATATCTGGCATTTCTCCTCATGTTATCCCTCCCCATCTCCCCCTTCTGCTGTCCCTCCTCTAGATCCCCCCCACAGACCCCAGTGTGTGATGCTCCCCACCCTGTGTCCACGTGTTCTCATTGTTCAACACCCATCTATGAGTGAGAACATGTGGTGTTTGATTTTCTGTTCTTGTATCAGTTTGCTGAGAATGATGGTTTTCAGGTTTATCCATGTCCCTACAAAGGACACGAACTCATTGTTTTTATGGCTGCATAGTATTCCATGGTATATATGTGCCACGTTTTCCCTGTCCAGTCTATCATCGATGGGCATTTGGGTTGGTTCCAGGTTTTTATTATTGTAAACAGTGCCACAGTGAACATACATGTGCATGTGTCTTTGTAATAGAATGATTTATAATCCTTTGGGTATATACCCAGTAATGGGATTGCTGGGTCAAATGGAATTTCTTTTTCTAGGTCCTTGAGGAATCACCACACTGTCTTCCACAATGGTTGAACTAACTTATGCTCCTACCAACAGTGTAAAAGTGTTCCTATTTCTCCACATCCTCTTGAGCATCTGTTGTCTCCAGATTTTTTAATGATCACCATTCTAACTGGAGTGAGATGGTATCTCAATGTGGTTTTGATTTGCATTTCTCTAATGACCAGTGACGATGAGCATTTTTTTATATGTTTGTTGGCCTTCTATATGTCTTCTTTTGTAAAGTGTCTGTTCATATCCTTCGCCCACTTTTGAATGGGCTTGTTTTTTTCTTGTAACTCTCTTTAGCTCTTTGTAGCTTCTGGATATCAGCCCTTTGTCAGGTGGGTAGATTGCAAAAATTGTTTCCCATTCTATTGGTTGCCGATTTGCTCTAATTATTGTTTCTTTTGCTGTGCAGAAGCTGTGGAGTTTAATTAGATCCCATTTGTCTATTTTGGCTTTTGTTGCCAATGCTTTTGGTGTTTTAGTCATGAAGTCCTTGCCTATGCCTATGTCCTGAATGGTTTTGCCTAGATTTTCTTCTAGGGTTTTTATGGTGTTAGGTC
>CAUYQU010079903.1:0-33409 GCA_963574635.1 Cheracebus regulus
GCCAAAAGAGTCGCCCTGGTGACCCGTGTGGCTTCTCTGCCGGGAATCTCCCGGTCTGTGTGCAACAAAAATTCGTCGGAAAGTGCGGCGTCCACTCGTTCTCTGTGCTTTCACTGGGAGCTACATTCCTGAGCTGTTGCTGATCGGCCGTCTTGGATCTCTCTCCTGTTTTGTTTTGTTTTTTAAAAGATGCAGAGTCTTATTCTGTTTCAGTGCGGTGGTATGATCGTAGCTCACTGCAGCCTCCAATTCTTGGGCTCAATTCTTGGGCTAAGCCTCCTCCCACTTTAGCTTCTAAAGTAGCTAGCGGTATAGGTGTGCACCACTGTGCGTAGCTAAGTTTCTAAATTTTTGTAGAGATGGGATCTCACTATACTGCCCAGGCTGGTCTCAAACTCCTTGCCTCAAGCAATTTTCCCTTCTCAGCCTCCCAAAGCACTGGAGTTAAAGACATGAGTCACCATGCCTAACCTCAAGCTAGCTTTTTAAATTTTTACTTTGTAACCCTTGACCTGGCATCATGGTTGGTCTTTGCTTTGAGACATTCCATGAGTAACAGAGTTTTCAGTTCTTAAAAACATTTATTATGTTTTAATAATGTAAATGCTATTGAAATAGTAGCAACTTTAAATTGGCATGTCCATTAATTCATAAACATAATAAAACCAAACTGTTTAAAAATAATCAAATAGACCAAATGATAAAATCATGGAGGATGAAATTAAAAAGGTGAATTGGATACTGGCTGCATAGAAAGCATGTCTTGTTTCTAGTTACCTGCTATAATAAAATTAGTCATCAAATGTGTTAGGGATCTGAAATGTTACCAAGGTTTGATGTGCGTTATACTTCTGGCCATTTATAATATGTTCCAAACTAACAAACTGGTAAAATAGAACAACATCATGATACATCAGTTTTAGCACCTGTATTGCTAGATCTTTCTGAATTAGTTTATTTTTTTAATTTGAAAATAATAAAGTTTGACCTAATCAAAATTTTAAAAGTATTTCCAACCCTTAACTTTAAAGCATGTTCTTTTGTAAACAGTTTCAGCTAAAATTTCTAAGTAGTTCTGTCCTTGAAAATTCTTGGAGCTCAGCTTCCATTTCTGAAGGCCTGTCCTTGTCATGTGTCATTTTTGTAGCAACTGGCTTGTTCCACTCTTGGTGTACTTCCTGTTAAATATCAATGGCTTACTTGGTTTTATTTTAGTAGCAGTAACATTTTCCCCTTTTTCATTGTTATTTGTAGCATATAGTCGGCTGGACTTGCAACATTATTTCCCGTGAAGCACTTCTTTCTCTCTTTGATTTTTTTCTTTGCATCCCAAGAGATCTGTGTCTTGCATTAAACTTTCCTTGCTGGTGACGATAAAGTTCCTTTTATCTGCCTTGCAGATTTTTGTTTGTTTTTCTTGAGACAGAATCTTGCTTTGTTGCCGGGCTATAGTGCAGTGGTGAAATCTCTGCTTATTGCAGCCTCCACCTCCTGAGTTCAAGTGATTCTCCTGCCTCAGTCTCTCCAGTAGCTAAAACTACAGATGTGTGCCACCATGCCCAACTAATCTTTTGTATTTTTAGTAGAGATGGGGTTTTACCATGTTGGCCAGGATGGTCTCGATCTCTTGACCTCGTGATCCACCTGTCTCGGCCTCCCAAAGTGCTAGGATTACAGACATGAGCCACCACGCCCAGTCAGCCAGGCAGTTTTAGAATGCTTAACAAATTTCTCGTACATCCATATGGTATGGAAGTGTTGGGGAATGATCCTGACCAACTTAAATTCCTTAACTGAATTTGTGGCTTGGTTAAATCGCAGGTCCCCTGTGTTGTAAGGTCTCTGAGATGATCCTTTGAGTGCTTGTGACAATACTGGAAACTTGGAAGAGATGTTTATGTTTGATTCCCTTATCTTCATCTTCCCTGGGGTCTTTATTCTGGCAACATGAATTTCTTTCAAGACCTCATCTTTCAGGGTTGCTGGACTTGCATTCAGATCTAAGGCTTGATAGGTTTAAGCAGGTCACCCTCCTGTGCTGACTAGTTCAGGGATGGGCAAACAATGGTCATAATCCATGCAAAGTCAGAAGATATCTGAAGACCCCTTATTCTGCCTCAGTAGAGTTAGGAAAAGATGTGATGACTGTAAGCGCGGTGGCAATTTTGTGACCCTCTAAGGGAAAAGACTGGAGATGCTGGACAAAAGAGGTGGGGTGAAGGGACTGGATTTGTGAAAGGAAGGATGTGAGCATGGAGCCAGCACTGCAGGATGCAAAATAGAAATAAAGACAGAAACCAGGTCTCGGGTGAAGCCATGGCCAATCTCTGGACCATTTTCCCCACAAAGCTATCTTTACCTCTCATTTTTGTAGTTCCTTGGGCCAATATTTTTAAAGGTATTTTGAGTAGGGTGTGTTTGTTTCCTTCTATTGAGAAGACCCCCAACTTGAAGAAGCAGAGAGCACTGACATAATTACAGTAGAAATGCTTAAGTAGCCTCCACTTAAGCAACTTAGTGGATTAATTACTGTTCTTCATTTCTTCTCCCATTGATAAAACACTTTGGAGGGCTGGTGTCTAGAGCATGCAGAATGCTCAAAGCCAGCCAACCTCCCACAAGACTCGAAAGGTCATGATCCTGCATGTGAAGGCTGGCTAATTATTAAAACAAGCTGTTTGATGTTTTGTTTTAAAAATAACTCCTTGCTGTAATCTTTTTTGGTTATCCAACCAACTGCATATCATGATCATATCAGAGATCAACACATGCACACACACACACACACACACACACCCCACACACACCACACACATACCACACACACATGGTTGATTAGTTCCATTCTTTATGGAGTGGAATGGATTATAAATGGAGTGCCCATTCATCTTGGTTTTCTCAGGATAAGCCTAATTCGTACTCTTCATTTCTATGTATTAATTAAAAGATCCCCTTTTATTCTTAAAAGTGGTCCAGTTTGGATGATCAAATATATAGTCATCCTGGTTATAAATAGCTTAATGGAATTAAATTTGTATTCTTTTTTTTTTTTAATGAGACATTTATATGACAAGAGGAGGGGATCTTCAAGCACTTGTCCCTACCACTCAGGAGTTAGGAATTAATATACAGGAGCCACAGAGGTCCATTAACTGAGTCATTTGGTCTCATTTAATTTGACTCAACTGCTGTTGTTCAACAAGCCAAAGAAATAGTTGATAAAAGAATTTATAGGGTGAATGAGGTCCAGTGCAAAGACGGCTGGAGTTTCCTTGTTAATAGTTCTTGGCTAACATTACTGGAAGTTGGCATCATTCCTAGTGTGTATCATACCCTTTGGAAGCAGTTTAAACTTCCAGTGGTATAGTTCAGGGAGGTTTACAACCTGGAGATCTTCACATGAAATTGGGCATGTACTTACAATGTTCTAGCCAGAGAACCCAGGCCTCTGCCACCATTTCCATCCAAAGCACCTCAACACAAAATTGGCTTCCTTCTTGGAACTCTGGGAGGGGGCAGATCTCTTGGGAGATTTGTTCACAGATGATATCGCCCACTTTTTGGAACATCTTTCTTCACTTTCTCAGGCCTGTTTCTGACTCCTGCTTACACTCCCCCAGGGGTAGAGAGCTAGAAACGTCCTTTGTTATGTGGCCACAGCTACAGTTTTACGTTTTGGGGGCTGAATGGATTCAGCAGTTTGTCAATTGGAGAGCAGGAAGACATAGAGGATGTATTTATATTATAAAGAAGAACCTTCCTCAACCCTTTTTTTTTTTTTAAGAGAGACAGGGTTTTGCCTTTTTGCCCAGACTGAAGTGCAGTGAGATAAGCATGGCTCACTGCAACCTCCAACTCCTGGGCTCAAGCAGTCCTCCCACTCCAGCCTCCCTAGCAGCTAGGACTGCAGGGATGCACCACTGCACCCAGCTAATCTTCTAAAAATAATATGATAATAATAAATGTAGAAATGGAGTCTTGCTATATTATGCAGACTGGTCTCAAACTTCTGGTCTCAAATGATCTTCCTGCCTTGGCCTTCCAGAGCACTTGGATTACAGGCATGAGCCATTGCACTCCAGCCTAAAACCTCATTTTCTTTATACAAGTGATGTATTCATATGCCACCTGCCACCCCACGGATTGTTTTGGACTTTGGTGTGGAGTGACTGAGTCTTACAGCTTTGGTGCGGAGTGACTGAGGAGGGCAACTGGGAGGAGCTGAGAAGTTTTGCTGCTCTGAGCCATGGGAGCTGTGTTTCCCCAGCCTCAGCTCGTCATGGGCCACACTCAGGACATCTCCAGTCCTGCTCAACACCTGTGTGACTACTTTAGGCTATTATCTAAACGACTCACTCTTTATTTTCATCTAAATGAATGTAGCCATATTAGGGGCAAGGGATTTTGAGAATCATGAGTTAGATGTGTTGGTTAAAATTTCTCCAACATCATGAAATACATAACTAAAATCTTTAAAAGGTTCTGTGTTCTACCTGAAATCACTGACATAGGAAAGACAAGGCTTTTTCCACCCATGGTTCAAGCAAGAGGAGATCAAGATTTCTTTATTCTACTACCCCATTGTCTATTTGCAGCTCAGACCTCTAGCAGCTGCTCCTTTCCTAGACATTGAAAGGCAAATTAAGGGGGCAAATGCCTTTGTTACCAGACCTGGCCATTCTGATCTCCAGACCCAGTATGTTCGGTAGACATCACTTCCTTCCTTACTCCACCTCTCCCAGTTACAAAACAAGGCTCCCCAGCATTTCAAAGGATGACAGGGGATCCCAGTCCAGGGAAAAGACTGTGTCTACACCGTGTCACCATGACCATCTCCATTCCTGCTACCACTACCACCCTGCTGCCTGTTAAACTGATGACAGCAGACTGCGGGTAGCACTTGCAAGTGGAGCAGGGCACAAAGGCGTTCTTGACTCTCCTCCAGGCCCACCTCAAATTCCCGCTGTGTTGGAGCTGGCCTTGCAGTGGTCCATCTTCTCTTCTTCCTCACTCAGAGCTGACCTCTTCTCCTAATTCATCTCGTGTTCCTCATACCAAGCCAGGTTTTCAGGCTGGTGACACTGTGACAGATGTTAAGAGCCATACATAATGCAATTTCCAGCTACACCTCAAAAAAGCTGTTAAACAAACAAAGCAAATTCCTTTCCTCTGTCCCCTGGGTCCCCATCCAGTACTCCCTGAGAAGCAGGCCCACGGTTACATATTGTCTCTCCGATATAAACCTCATATTAGAGGCAGGAGAGTAACACTTGGTCTTTTGCTGTTAAAAACAAACAACAAACCTGAACTTGCCCCGTTCCCTTTTTAAAAAGTCCATAACCCTCTCATCTCCCTATGTGCAGTTTCTGGGCCCACGGCGGTTCTGACTGTGTAGTGATGTGTGATGCTCCTACCCATTCCTTTCCCACAGCCTTCTGCTTCCCACCTGCCCCCAGCTGCGGCCCTGGCCTTTCTTTGTCCAGTCTGCGGCTTCTATGTCTTCGCTCCAGCAATATCCCTGACAGCTCCTTAATTGCTACACACATTTGTACAGTTCCCTGGCAATTATATTTCAGACCTTGTCAGGGTACCTGCTAGCCTCGAGGCTGTGTTTATATTAAATATCAATAAAAAGCTGATAGCATCAGCCCAGATGGCAGGCTCACAGAATCATATTTTACTGGGAGCCAGGCCTGTCTGGAAGATGGTAGGAAGGAATGTTTAAATTTCTCTCTCTCTTCCGAAAGGTTAAAATGAGAAGAGACTTTCTGAGTGAATATCAGGAATGGGTTCTTGCTAAATGATGACAGCTGTGTACTCTCTAACTGGGTGTTGTCCTTTATTATAAATGACTTGTTATCTATCAGTTCTTTCCAGAATTGTTTCTTTTGCACCCTCCATCCCCACCCCAGAGCATAGCACAAGCCTTCGAATCCCATAGGTTTTTTTTTTTTAAGTTCTGGTTGATGGAATGGCTAAGAGTTGATTTGGCTTTATGAGGAGAGATTAGAATGGGGATCAAGGGTTAAGTGGTTCTGAGCCCACCCCATCCTGCGTCCCACATCTCCTGCAGCCTCTCTGCTGAGGGGGCCGTGAGAGGAGAACCCATGTTCCTCACGCGCTGTGTGGTGTTCCCTCACTGGGCCTCAGTTCCCTCGCCCTCCAGTAATAGCCTGGGCCTTCCCCGCAGCTGTGAGCATGATAGAGCGCGAGGGGGCAGAGCAGCTGGCACCACGTGGAGCTGCGTCTCCCACCAGGAAAGCCCTCCCTGGAGAAACCAGGCAGTCAAGGATACCACTTACCATGGTTTCCACTCTTTCACGCTGCAGTGATACCGTTCTGCCTGCTGGAAACACACGGCAAGAATGGCTAGAAGGGATTACATTTTGATGACTGTTTCAACAGTGAAATCGGTTTGAGTCAGCAAATCCGTGACAAGACAGCTTTCTGGGGATATACTTCCCCATTGCAGTCAACAGAATTTCCCATTTGTGTGCTAGCTAAGGGGCACGCCCATCCTCTTGGCTCATGTCCCCGTGGTGTAGTGATTCTGCAGCATGGTTGTCCTGGCTTCCTACTGTGGGGGATTCTTCACATGGATGCTAGGCCAGTGCAGAAGAGAGAGAGCTTCAACGGCCAGCACAGCACCTGTCTCCAGTGCAAAACCTGGACCAACACATGCTTGGCAAGCTCATCCTCTCTGGGTACTACCAGCGTCTCTCCCTCTGCCACCCTGGTGCAGACACCCTCATGTACCCCATAGATGACTGCAGGAGCCTCTAAACACTCGCCTCCACCCCTGCAGCCCCACCCACCTGCCACAGCTTGGTTGCTCTCTAAATGGCAAAGGAGGCTTCCACTGCTGTTGAGATTGAGGGCAGACTGCAGACCCAGGTCTGCAAAGCCCTCCTTGGTTCCCTCTGTCCCCAGTTCCCAACCCAGTCTTCTTTTTATTTCTTGCATTCCAGGCATTTAGACTTTCTTGGCTCTGCCAGGATCACTCTGCAACCCGCCCACCCCATGCCTGTGCATTCTGCAGATTCCATTTTCCTCCACTGAGCTGTGCACTCCACTAGGTTAAAGGCCATATCTGGTTTTGCCCACTGCGTTGTCTCCAAATCCTAGCAGGTGCCTGGCACATAGTAGGCATTCAGTAAATATTTTCCAGGCCAGGCATGGTGGCTCACAAGCACTTTGTAATCCCAGCACTTTGGGAGGCTGAGGCGGGTGGATCATGAGGTCAAGAGATCGAGACCATCCTGGCCAACATGGTGAAACCCTGTCTCTAAAAACAATGCAAAAATTAGCTGGGTGTGGTGGCGTGTGCCTGTAGTCCCAGCTACTTGGGAGGCTGAGGCAAGAGAATTGCTTGAACCTGGGAGGTAAAGGTTACAGTGAGCCGAGATTGTGCCACTGAACTCCAACCTGACGCCTGGTGACAGAGCAAGACTCTGTCTCAAAAAAAAAGAAAAATTTTGAAATGAATGAATGAAAAAATAAATAAATGCATACTATATCCAGTATAGGTGCTAAATACTTTGGGAGATATTAGAAAATATGACATGATTTAATACCCTTTGGGGGGGATGTTGCTCAATAGTGATAACAGTTATCATAAAGGAAACAATCAGATGATGTGAAAGAGAAAACCTCAGTGAGCTTGGCCCTGGTGCAGATGTGGGTGTATGTTGGGAGCTGGAGGAAAAGTGGATTTGTTTTCAAAAGGGGTCCTGGGCCAGATCAGAATGGTGTGAAGCCTCAGGCAGTGACATTAATCTCTCTGTGATGGGTTTTCAAAAACTACTGATGCTTCTGGAGCAGGTGGGTGCTCAGCACTGATTTCCAAGCAAGATGTTTGAGTTTCAGAGAGCTGCTGTGACAGTCTTCCAACACTGGCATTGTTCTAGTATTTGCTAGTGGGAAAAGGGGGATTCTGTGCTTACTCCATTTCTGGGGTAAGCTCTTTTCAAAATAAGCTTTATTTCCTTCCCAGCCGGAGCCAAACTTCAGGAAGGAGTGTGTTCCTCAGCTTTTTGTTAGAATGAAAGGGTGACTTTGTGATGGGGAAGTATCATATATCAAAGGAAGTGTTTTAAATTGGTGAATATTAGCTTAACTACAGTCAATCAAATACCTTGTAAATGTCCCCTCTACCAGCAGACAAATCCAAATGCTGGTGGTGATGGAGTAGCCTCACTGGCCTGTTTTGCAGCCGAGAACCTGGGGTGGATGCATCTGGGAACTCTGGGAGGGGGACTCCACATTGGTACCTAGTACTATTTTCTGTCTTCCTCCATCCTGTCCTCTTTAATGTACACATATATCCTCAGTATTAGGTACAAAGATGCCATGTCAGGGCCCCAAGAAAGCCTGAGGGGAGCCTCCTCTCTAGGGGTCACCTATTTATTTGTTGATGGCTAGGGGCATCCTCTGAGCCATGTGTTACCCTGGTGTGCGGACTGCGCCTTCCCTGCCACTGCTTTCCCCCACCCACTGTGTACTGTCTTATGGCCAGTAAATAGAGTTCAAGTCCTTTGTTATGTAGTAATTTCTACAGGAACTTAGCTAACTTCTGCCTTGAGCAAGGTAATGTACTACAGCAATGAACTTCAAAGCTTTGGGGATAGATTTCCTTACCTGTGAAATGAAGCTAGGTAAAGTAGTTCATGACTACTTGGAAAGGGCCACACATAGTGTGTGGCACATTGTAAATGCCCTGTAAGTGGTCATTTCTGCCACTATCGTCAACGTCATCATAATTTCTGTGATACAATTTTCCCTTAATATCTCTAAATGGGACTTGTGAATGGTTTATTCCAGGAGAATAAGGAAGAAGAAATGCAAGTTTCTCCACCAAATATAAAATATATTAAGGAAGAAAGACTATTTAAAGTTGATATATTTATGGCAAAAAAAAATTCTAATCATTCACATGAACTCCCACTGGGGAATAAAGCCTGAAGTGTAGTGTACCGAAGCAACAGACTGAGGGAGACTAGAGCAGTCTCTGGAATTTGCCAAGCCGTTTGCTTCCCAGCTCCATCCGGAGTGGTTCAGCATTGGGCCATGAATCCTTCTTGTTCCTGTGGTCCCAGGGCTGCCAGAAATTGGCTCCAGCTTTGTGAAAAGCAACCTTCATTTCATGTCTAGCATATCACTAAGTTTAGAGGAAGGGTAAATGTTTGGCAAATAAACCTATTTTATAATTCAGCACACATTAAGGACTATTTTCCAATAGATATAAGTGCTTGATAATTAGCATCAAAACTATTCATTATTTAATCTATAATCTACTTAGAATGAATGGGAGAGTTGTCATTTACTTGCTGAAATGGGAGACATGAAAACTATTCAACCATTCTCGTCTTGAATTTGATCCAACACACGGCGCTGAAGAACACTCCTGCATGGGCTTAATCCCCAGGATCCCCGTGCCTGCTATAATTTTATAGCCGGGAGGTGCACAGCTTTGAAGCCATTTAAGAAAGACAGAGATCCTTCCTCCAGTCTTGTTCAAGGCAGGCGTCTGTACAGGGGCCACACTTTAAAAATCCTGTTGATGCTGAGCTGAGGTCCTTCCCTTCCTCGGTGGTTTTTGGGTAAATGTAGTTTGTCTCTAATACTGCATTAGCTTATAGTAGTTCTTCTTCACTCAGATTCCTTAGAAGTTGACCCGTATTTTGTGGTAGAAAATGGCAAGTTTAAATTAATACAGTTCTGCTAATTCGCTGGAGAATAAATGGTATTGGGGGAAAAAATCAAGTGTGTATCAGATGACTGAGGTCTGGAGAGGAAACTCAAGCACTAAGGCATCCGTGAAGTTTCTGATTGCCTGTCTTGGGAAGAGGAAGTAGGCTACGCTCACTACAGATTTTGGAAAATAAATTTGATTTTGAAGGCCTGAATAAAGGCATGTTGGACCTTGACATGAGTGGAGCACAGATTATGTCTGCTACAAAATGCAGTCTTGGCAAGAAACTTGCCGATCTGCTAAAATCCTTGCCGTGGCCTGCCCACCTCGCCAGCCTCGTCTAGTACCTCTCCCCAAGACACCAGATTCCTCCCAACTCAGGATTTTTGATCTTGCTTATTCACTATGTGTACAATGCTCTTGCTAGCCTAGGTTTTGGGGGCCGGTACCATCTCAGCATTCAAGTCATCTATATGACCTCTAGGAGGTCATCTTTGACCACCCAATTTGGGTAACTCCTCCTCCCCACTTTCCACAGACAGTAACTCTGGCTTATCCCATTTTATTTTCATCACACTGTTTCTACTTGAAATTCTCATTTATTTGCCCATTGTTTCTCTCCTCGTCAGACCGAAATGTCAACTTCATTGTCTGGCATACTGTTGAATGCCTGATATAGTAGGTACTCAATAAATATTTGTTGAGTAAACAGATGAAAACGTCATCACAGTACCTTGCCCTGATGATTTAAGGAAGGGAGAAAGAGACTTGCATGAAGTCTGAGCTGGATAGTCTCAGGAAAGCTGAACTGCTCTGGGTAGGGAGTTGGGGTCTCCCACTGTGCTGGGACGAGCGATGGGCCCTAGTGGTGTATGTAGTTGTCCCACCACACAGCAAATTCTTTGCCTTATCTCAGCCGCCTGTGAGGAAGAGCTACTCTCATCTGGCTTCTACAGATGAAGACCCCGGGACTGAGAGACATTAAGTCACAGACCCAAGGCCATTAGCTAACCTGTGATAAGTGAGATCCAGACCTGGGGCTGAAGCTCCAAGCCTGAGTCCTGACTGCCGTGCTGCTGTTGAGGTATTGCGCAGCAACCCTGATGTGAAGAACCTGGTCAAAGCTGGGAGCTCTTCTTGAGAGCTTATTCATTTTATTTTACTTTATTTTCTCTTTTATTTTTCTTTGAGACAAAGCCTTACTCTGTCACCCACTCTGAAGTCCAGTAGTGCAATCTCGGCTCACTGCATCCTTGACCTCCCAGTCTCAAGCGATCCTTTCACCTCGACTTCCTGAGTAGCTGGGACTGTAGGCACACACCACCGCGTCTGGATACTTTTTGGTATTTTCTGTATAGGTGGGGTTTCGCCATGTTGGCCAGGCTGGTCTCAAACTCCTGCGCTCAAGTAATTTACCCACCTTGACCTCCCAAAGTGTTGTGATTATAGGTATGAGCCCGCAGGCCCAGCCAAGACCTTATTTATTTTCTAATGAATGGAGTAAGAAACAGCCAGTATTTATGAAGCACTTTCTATGTGCCAGTTGTTGTGCTAAGTGCTTTACATCCATTAATTTGCTTGGATCCATGTGGGTTGACCATCTCAGACACCGCCCAGGATGGAACTTGTAACTAAAATGCAGTAATAAGAGGGAGTACCTTATTCAAAGATGCTAAGCTAATCTGGAAATGTATGCAAGAGTGTGGAGGAGCATGCAGAGTGAGCATTAGCCATATGCCACACATGGAGACCCTGTGTAGCAATGTGCACACTACAGGCCAGAGCAGTTATCTGGGTGAAAATGAAAGAAGAAAACTACAAAAGCAATTTGCTGTTCGGTTATAGGATGCATTACAAAGACAGATCAGGCTTGTGGGAGGCGCTCTTCAAATACAAATTGTAAATTGATCACAAAGGTGGTGTGGGACTCTTACTCCCCAAACATCTGCTAGTAGTCTGTTTCAGTAAAAGCTGAACATCTGATAAATTCTAGACAGGCACTGGGGGTAATTTCATGTCTCAGAAGGTAGAGGGAACAGAACTGCTATTCCTGGATTACATACTGACTAATATGAATACTAAGTTAATGTGGGTTGGATAGGACTGTTGGAGAAAATGCTCATGCTGTCCTGGAATTTACTTTATTGAGCAGAATTCTGGGCATGGATACATACTGTAGACATTCAGGAAAGCGATTTCAGTCCAACTTAGTGCATTACAGGTAGGACCCATTGACAGAGGTCAGGAAGAATGGTTAGCTTATGAAAATGTAATGTGGACATGACAATCTGAATTGTTTCCATAAAGAAGAAAAGGGTGAAGGCCTTGAAACATCCTTCACTAGGTAGAAGCCCTGCTCTTATTAAATTGAGATTTTTAGAAGAATACATACAGACCATGAGATATGGGTATATTGTGTAGGATAATTAAGAGAGTATGGGGTTAAACAGTGTTCCCAAAACGATATGTCCACATTCTAATCTCCAGTACCTGCAGTAGTGGTTTTATTTGAAAGTAGGGTTTTCAAAGACATAATTAATTTAAGGATCTTGAGATGAGAGCATTCTGAATTTGGGATGGTGCCTAAACCCAATGACCAGTCCTTCTGAGACAAAGGAGAGAGATTTGACACAGAGACACACAGAGGGGAGGGCCATGTGAAGATGGAGGTGGAGACGGAAATAATGAGGCTACAAGCCAAGGGATATCAAGGACGACAGTCGGGCACCGGAAACTCAGAGAGGGGCATGAAGCAGACGCTCTGAGGACCGCCAGAGGGAAGCAGCCCTGCCTGCAGCTTGATTTTTAACTTCTCGTATCCCGAATTGTGAGAGAATAAATCTCCGTTGTCTGTAAGCCATCCAGTTTGCGGTATTTTGCCGCAGCTGCCACAGAAAGCCAATTCAGTACTTTAAATCTCTATAAAGATTAGAGGTGGAGGTGCAAGTCAAGGCTCGGATAAATCTGATGCCTGAAGAACCCTAAGTGAAGCAAAGGGGGTTTCTAAACGGAATTTGAAACAAAACACAAACAAGGAAAATGGTTTGCCTGTTACTCTGCAGGTTGCTGTCATTTTCACAAGTGACCGTAAGAAAAACAAATCAGCTCAGTCCCCATCAAGGAACATGAGACTGAGCTCTGGTCCACACCCTAATGTGACATTTGCCCACTCCCTATGGGGTGGTGGAAGGGCCACGGGACTTGGGTATATGCGGGGCATGGGCAGCATTGACTGTCCCGTGGGTCACTTCATTTCTACTCTCTGTCAGTGATGGTGGGAAAATCATGTTTAACTTGTATTTTTTTTTAACCTAAATGCTTAGATGAAGGCTCCATGTATTTTTTTCTGTTTTTTTTTTTCCTATCTTTTAAATGAATGTAACAACAGACAGCTATTTAAGATTTCCCCTTCTATTAAAATTGCTTGCTAAGCAAGCTTGTGAAATCAATACACTGTGATTATGTTACAAGGTAAGTGTTATTTCAAATATTTTATCAAATGGACGTATACAATACAGCCCCTATTTTAGGTAGATTTTTTTTTAGTGGTTCTGTTTCCCCTTGTTCACTGGGCCCTTGGAAAATCGAAGCCCCTTCTTCTTGCAGAGGCATAATTTTAGAGCAAGATTTGGTGTCCAAATAAAGTGAGTGAAACATCCTCAGTTTTCTTTGCATTTCTGAAGATGCTCTCAGTTCCTCAGGGGGCAATCTTAGGTTTCTAGGACCACCTGGAGGTCTGGGCAGCCTTATTCTACACCAAAGAAACCACACTTAAGAAAAAAAGAATTATCAAAACTAGGTAAATCCCAATTGCCACACTTAAGAAAAAAGATTGTCTGACTGGAAACTGACTTCTTAACATGTTGAGACAGTGAGCTAGGGAAATGGAATTTTCGCTTTTGTGGAAGGTTTTTATGACACAGACATAATTGAGGCCATTGATGGAGGCAAGAACCATGGATTTCTCAGTGTCATTATTGTATTTGCATCTTTGTGGATTAATTTAAGTGAGTTTTGCCACTAGGGGTGAGTCACAATAATTGTTATCAAGCTTGGACAGGAAAAAGAAAGAGCTCCATTTTCCAGGATTGTGGGGATAAAGTCCTCCTAAAATTACTTTGTGGTAAAAGGCTGATTGGGTCATTTTCACACCCCTGGGCTATGATGGGGTTTATTACAGTTTACAAGAGTTAGAGCATTTACTCTTGAGGTGGGATTCACAATCTCAGTTACCTTAGTGACCTGAAGGAATAAGGCAGGGCAGAGGTGACACAACAAGCCAGGGCACCGTGTCTGCCCACTGGCCCAGTACGATTTTGTGGGCTCTAGAGCTGTGCAGGTGGATGTCCTGGGGCGCCGCTCTAAAGGGGCGGGCAGCTGTCGGGGAGGGGAAGTGCACTGGGGCCAATCCTGAGTGCCCTCTTAAGTGGACCTGACTTACGTGACCATTTCTAGCATTATGTTCCTCATTGTTTACTCTGCAACTTGACGACCGGAGTGACCTAATCTGTCCTCACCCCTCCTCTCTGTATGGTATCGATGAATCTCTGGAATGAGGATGTCACAGTGGGATTGCGTGACTCAGTGTCCAGCAGGGAATTCTGGTGGGGATACGGGGCTCTAGGCCAAGGGAACAGCCCATCAATGGCTTCATGAGTACCTTTTGCCATTAGCTGTATTCTGTTGATTTGTTTAACCTTCCAAACAGGTCTCTAGGGAGGGTATGGTTTTTTCTTCTTTCCACCTTTTATTTTAGGTTCAGGAGGTGCATGTGCAGGTTTGTTATATGGGTCAATTGCATGTCACAGGGGTTTGGTTTACAGATTATTTTATCATCCTGGTAGTAAGCATAGTACTCAATTGGTGGTTTTCTGATCCTCTCCCTCCTCCCACCCTCCACCCTCAAGTAGGCCCCAGTGTCTGTTGTTCCCCTCTTTGTCCGTGAGTACTCAGTGTCTAGCTCCCACTTATACATGAGAACATGGGCTGCTTAGTTTTCTGTTCCTGCAGCAATTCACCCAGGATAATGACCTCTGACTCCACCCATGTTACTGCAAAGGAGATAACCTCATTCTTTTTTATGGCTGCTTAGTATTCCATGGTGCCTATGTATAGGGTGGGTATTATTATCCCAATTTTACAAGTAAGGAAACCTCAAATCAGAGGCTTTGTTTGCCCCTCAGCAGTTGGATACTCTTAGGAAAGTAACTCATTTCCTGGTGCTGTAGAATGGAGGAGAGCACGGGATGCAGCCTGCCTTGGAGGGCTGCTGAGTGGGGGTAGGAGAGAAGGTAAGCACCACGCCTGTACCCTGGGAAGGACTCATTGAAAGGTTCTCCTCCTCCACCTCTTCATCATTCATAACTCATCATGTTGTCATTGTCCTACTTTTCATCCCAACAATTGACAGCTATTTCTACTCCAAGAACAGAATGTTGCTTAATGTGGCATCATTTTGAAACAGGATCTTCAGAGGTTAAAAAAAGAAGTGAACCATCACAGAGCATCCACAGTGACCCATATTGCTTCAGCCAGTGTGCAAGAAATACTTATTTATTCTCCTTCTTTGTCTTCATCCTTATTTTTTTTTTCAACTTTTATTTTTAAGTTCAGGGGTACATGGGCAGGTTTGTCGTATAGATACCCTTGTGTCATGGAGGTTTGTTGTACAGATTATTTCATTACTTAGGTGTTAAGCCTAGTACATATTAGTTATTTTTTCTCATCCCCTCCCTCCTGTAAACCTTCACCCTCTGGTAGGTCCCAGGGTGTGTTGTTCCCCTCTATGTGTCCATGTGTTCTCACCATTTAGCTCCCACATATAAATGAGAACATGCAGTTTTTGGTTTTCTGTTCCAAAGGATTCGTTTGTTAATTGTTTTAGTTTGTGTCTAACTAAAATAGTGTTAGTTTGCTAAGGATAATGGCCTGCAGTTCCACCCATGTCCCTGCAAAGTACATGATCTCATTCTTTTTTATGGCTGCATAGTATTTCATGGTGTATATGGACTACATTTTATTTATCCACTTTATCATTGATGAACATTTAGGTTGGTTCCATGTCTTTGCTATTGTGAATAGTGCAGCACTGAACATGTGCATGCATGTATCTTTATAATAGCCTGATTTATACTCCTTTGCGTATATGCCCAGTAATGGGATTGCTGAGTCTAATGGTATTTCTGTCTTTAGGTCTTTGAGGAATCACTACACTGTCTTCCACAATAGTTGACTAATTTACACCCCCACCAACAGTGTCTAAGTGTTCCTTTTTCTCCACAATCTCAGCAGCATCTGTTGCTTTTTGACTTTTTAATAACAGACTGGTGTGAGATGGTGTCTCATTGTTGTTTTGATTTGCCTTTCTCTAATGATCAGTGATGTTGAGCTTTTTAAAATATGATTGTTGGCTGCATGTATGCCTTCTTTTGAGAAGTGTCTGTTCATGTCTTTTGCTCACTTTTTAATGGGATTGTTTTTCTTGTAAATTTGTTTTAAGTTTCTTATAGATACTGGATAGTAGATCTTTGTCAGATGCATAGTTTGCAAAAATTTTTTCCTATTCTGTAGGTTGTCTCTTTACTCTGTTGTTAGTTTCTTTTGCTGTGCAGAAGCTCTCTCATTTAATTAGATCCCATTTGTCAATTTTTCCTTTTGTTGCAATTGCTTTTGGCATCTTCATCATGAAATATTTGTCTATGTGTATGTCCTGATTGGTATTATCTAGGTTGTATTCCAGGGTTTTTATAGTGTTGGGTTTTACATTTACGTCTTTAATCCATCTTGTGTGAATTTTTGTATACAGTATAAGGAAGGGATCCAGTTTCAATCTTCTGCATATGGCTAGCCAGTTATCTCAGCACTGTTTATTGAATAAGGAATCCTTTACCCATTGCTGGCTTTTGTCAGGTTTGTCAAAGATAAGATAGTGGTAGGCGTGCAATCTTATTTCTGGGCTCTCTATTTTGTTCCATTGGACTGTGTTTCTGTTCTTCTACCAGTGCCATGCTGTTTTGGTTACTATAGCCTTATGGTATAGTCTGAAGTCAGATACTGTGATGACTCCAGTTTTGTTTGTTTTGCTTAGGAATGTCTTGGCTATTCAGTCTCTTTTTTAGTTTCACATGAATTTTAAAATATTTTTTTCCTAGTTCTGTGAAGAATCTTGGTGGTAGCTTATTAGGAATGGCATTGAATCTATATATTGCTTTGGGCAGTATGACCTTTTTAACAATATTGATTCTTCTTACCCATGAGCATGGAATGTCTTCCATTTGTTTGTCATTTCTGCTTGCTTGGAGCAGTGGTTTGTAGTTCTCCTTGTGGCGATCTTTCACCTCTCTAGTTAGCTATATTCCTAGGTACTTAACTCTTTTTGTGGAAATTGTGAATGGGAGTTCATTCATGATTTGTCTTTCAGGATTGTTGGTGTATAGGAATGCTAGTGTTGTTTTTTTGCACATTGGTTTTGTATCCTGAGACTTTGCTGACATGAGCTTAAGAAGCTTTTGGGCTGAGACTATGGGGTTTTCTAGGTACAAGATTATGTCATCTGTAAACAGGAATAGTTTGACGTCCTTTCTTCCTATTTGGATGCGCTTTATTTCTTTCTCTTGCCTGCTTGCCCTGGCCAGGACTTCCAATACTGTGTTGAATAGGAATTCAACTTTATTTTTTTAAATCTCTGGACTGAAGGCAATAACTTATCTTTGGGTTATCATAGGTGAGGAAAAGAGATTTGCTCATGGGATTCCATGGCAAAAGAGTAAATGATTGCCTGGTGTCTGGAGAACAGCCTTTGTGTTATCCATCTGTATTAGTCTGTTCCCATGCTGCTAATAAAGACATACCTGAGACTGGATAATTTATAAAGGAAAGAGGTTTGATTGACTCACAGTTCCACATGGTTGGGCAGGCCTCACAGTCATGGCAGAAGGAAAAGGAGGAGCGAAGGCACATCTTACATGGCAACAGCAAGAGAGCATGTGCAGGGGAGTGCTCTTTTATAATACACCTTTATCAGAACTCTCAGATCTCATGAGACTTATTCACTATCATGAGAACAGCACTAGAAAGACCTGCCCCGTCCCCATGATTCAGTTACCTCCCACCAGGTCCCTCCCACAACACATGAGAATTCTGGGAGCTACAATTCAAGATGAGATCTGGGTGGAGACATAGCCAAAACATATCACCGTCCATCTATCCTTCCCTCTATTCCTCTGCAAGAGTTTTGGAGCTTCTGCCACGTGCTGGTCAAAGGGTACAACAAGAGGCAGTCTGTGCTTTCACAGAACTCACGTGCTGCTGAACAGAAGAAGCAGAGAGATGTCGTCATGTAATTTCAATTTATTTATTTATTTTTAAAAGCAAACTTCTAAGTCAGGGGCAAAGAGAAATGGAACAAGGCTGTGTTGGTGGCTGAGGTGATTGCAGTGAGAGAAAATACAGTTTTCCTATTTTTAATGCCGAGTTCTGGCTCAGTAGGGGGAAAGCAGGAAAATAATGTGAATAAAGTCTCTCTCTGCTTTCTCAAAGAGGATTATGTGATTTTCTCTATGGGATATGTGCTATTGAAAGGTACAGATAAAAGGAAGAGTCTTTCAGGTAAGGAGCCATCAGGAGAGGCTCCTGGGAGGCTAGGAGGGCTCAGGCAGGAGGGGAATCCCCAGCATCTGGAATCCCCAGGAGCTAAACGTTTTCGAGGCTGTAACTTTCTCCATCACCTCCTGGAAGTACCTTGTGCCCGTATCTGCCAAGCAGTGTGGGATGCCAGGAATTTTATTTCACGTTGGTTTCTAATACTACTCTCTCTCTCTCTCTCTCTTTTTTTTATAGACCCTGCAATTGTCAATGGGGTTTATTGGTCTGAATCCCTAAACAAAGTTTTTGTAGATAACTTTGACCGTGACCCATCTCTTATATGGCAGTACTTCGGAAGCGCAAAGGGCTTTTTTAGGCAGTATCCGGGTGAGTATCCCTGCATTGACAATTATGACTCAGATTAATGATACCTGATCATGTGATACTCTTCTTTAGGATTCGGGGTTAAAACTTTTCTGCCTTCTCTTAGAAGAAAATGAAAGATTAAGTCCAAATCTATTGTCAGAGTGCAGCACAGGAATGGCAAGGTGGCATCCACGTGGGCATGCGTACACATAGGGCATGATCACAGAACTCTCTGCACCTGCATCTTTCTCAGTGGAATAATTCACAGAGCGATCACCAAATGTGAAGAACGGTGGTGTGAACTGTACCTTATTTAATACTTCTGAACAAGAGTTTGGCCTTGTTACTATTACTACTGCTATCATTGCCATTATTATTATTGGGGAAAAGAGCAAGTCATACTTGGGCAGTTAAATTCTCACTAACGGTTGTAAGAAATAGAGAATGTGAACTTAGATTTGTCCACCCCAGCGCTGACTCCCCTTGGAGAAAGATATTGGAATGGCCCAAGCATTGCTGAGGCAACAGTCCCTCCACAGAGGGTGCCCCCAGCAGCCCCAGCGCACCCAGCACTCCCAGCGGTGTGTATCTCAGAGGCTGTCCATCATGCCTTTGGAACAGGTGTTCCTTCTGGAGCCTTCCCAGTCCTCTGCTTTGTGATGGGATTTGAATTCTGGCTTGGTTTGAATTTTAATTAAAAAGGGAAGTTTTAATTTTGCTTACAAGTTGTGACAACAGAACTTGGGGATGCAATTGTGCCAACATCACAGCTGTAGAAATTAACAAGCTCAACCTAAAAGAAGGGGGGAAAACCCACCCTGCATAATCTTGGAGTAATTAAGTGAAGTCTTCTATGTTTTCATTAAGTAAGACTAGACACCTGATGTCTTCCCACTTTGAGGCACAGAGACTGCTGGCCTCCGCCTTGTGGAGCTATTTGCCCTGCGCACAGCATCTGTCCCCTGAGAATTGCCTGCCTGGTATCTGCTTTGCCAGATTACACAACATTTCCCAAGAGCCGTGTTCAGCATGGCACGCATGCTTCCTCCCAGAGCCCACAGAAATGTAAACAATAAGCATCCTATTAAAGATAACGCCATAATAAACAGTGGACAATTATAGTTCCAGTGCCACCAAATTGCAGTCTGCCTTGGTGCACTCAACAGAGAGCAAATCTGACGCAGCTATTGCTGAAATCAGAGCCTGTTGGAAAGGCTGCTGTGCTTGGGAAGACCACTGGGTGTCCACCCCTCTCACTATGTGACATTGAGAATAGGGCAAGACAGATAAGTAGAAACCACAAATCACCTGTTGTCTCCACCGACAGGAAGTCCTTTAACTATGGTCAAGAGGACATTTGAAATTAAAGAGAATCCTCATAAAAGGCTTATGCAATAGGGAAGATTAATTTACATACAAGGTTTTTATCCATCAGAACAATTGGCTCAACCATGTTTACAGTTCTTTAAGGGTACTTTGGGCAGGATGTGGCCTGTAAAATGCCTGCATCATTTCTATATTAGTAAAGACATGGGCCACAGTCCACCAAGGTGTTTCAGTGCCCTGATAAATGTCATATGGCCACTCAAATCTGTGCTTGGTTCTGAACACAGAGCATGCCTCTTGCCTCCCGGACATATAACTCAAAGAGTGATCGTGAGCATTTTGTGAAGATGTTTCTCTTTTCAGTATGCTTCTTTCCATTGTTAGAATGGTGTGAAACAGTGGTAAGTGTGTGTGTTTTTAAGCAGAGGAGTCTTTCTTCAGTCTTACATAAGCGTGTCCTGAGTTCTGGCTTTGTACCAAACACTATCTGAGGCCCTGAGGATAAAATCACAAACTAGACAGAAAAGGTCTCTGTCCTCATCCAGCTCCCTCTTGTGGGGACATGCACTGACCATGGATTTTGGTTGCAAGGGACAGAAACAGTTTCAACTAGCTCCAGCAAGAAGCATACTTGTGGTTCACGTAACTTGAAATCTAGGGAATGTGCCATTTGAGCTACAGCTGGATTTTGGTGCTCAGCAATGAGAGGCTGAAGCAATGTCATTTGGAATCTGAATCCTTTCTTTTGGCTGTCATTTCTGCCTTCTTCCATTCTGACCTTGTCTCACTGGCAGGTGATCTCCTCATAATGGGGAACCGGGCTGGCAGGATTTCTCAGTGAGGATTCCAGGGGAGGAGAGAGCATCTGTCCCAGTAGCTTGGATGAAAGTCCACGTATTAGCCTGGTCTGTGTCTCATGCCCACCACTGATGCCTGAAGAACTAGTGGGTAGGGTCAGCCATCGAAACCCTGGGGACTAGTCAGGATTATTGTGGCTTTGCCTAGAGTGCATCCCCAAAAGAGGGGCATCAGTGACCACCATGGGGAGATAGACAGGTAAACAGATCATCATGGTACAGAGTGTTTCATGCTATGCTGAGGAAATAGAAGGGGCTGTGTAATCCCTCAAAAGGATCACCAACTCCAACTCCTGGCTGAGAGGAAAAAGTTCTGGGAAGGAGAATTTTGGTGAGCATTAGCCTGAAAGCCTATGTGTGATGATGATGTCCATTTCTGCATGGCTTCACACATAGGCCTTACCAGTTCAATTTATGTCCTAAGGGCATGTGCTAACTCTCTTGTGCTGTTCAAAAGGACTTCATGAGATGATGGAAATGTTCTATTTCCTATCTAATATCACTAATGTCACTGGTCACATGGGGGTACTGAGCACTTGAAGTGTGCTTAGTGAGGCTGAGGAACTGAAATTTACATGTTATTTAACTTTATTTAAAATTAAAATTAAATAGCCACACGTGGTTAGTAGCCACCATGTTAAATAACATAATGCGGTTGTACTCTGATACCTAGTTTCTGAGGTACCAGCCTTATCTTTCAGGGCTTGCAGTGCAAAAAGTTCTCACTGAACAGAGGACTTTGTTAGGTTCTATAGTTCTTACTTTATAAAATGGGGCTCTACTCTGAAATCCTGAACCATCAGGCTTTCAATCCCTGTCTCCTCTACTAGAATATTTGCCCTGTGGAGGACAGAGTCATTTGTTTTGTCCGTTACTCTGTCACCAGCAGCAAGAATAAAACACAATGGGTGCTCACTAAGTATTGAATGAATCGCCCATTAGGTCAAATTCCACCAGATCTGTTGTCTTGCATCACACCAGTGGCAGCCGCCGTCTCTCTTCAGATAGAATAGAGCTATTTCCTCTCTGGGGAGCAGAATAGAGCTATTTTCTCTTTGGGGAGCTGGTCTCCAGCTGCAGTCTGGTAGAGACTTGATGATTTAGCAAGGAGCTGGCATAAAGGCAGTACAGAGCCACAGTCCCCTTGTTTTCTCATTGATCCCTCTTCCAAGTCTTCCTAGTACCTGTGCTTTCCACCCCACTGCCTACCATGTACCAGACACCGGACATGCCCATCTGTTGGCTATTTCCTCATGATGCCTTATGACTATCTCATTGAGTGAGTAGTGTTCTCCAGGCTCCCCATCACCCAGGAGGCAGAGGATCAAAGGGCTGCACAGTCATCCCTTTTCCTGGGAGCCTTGGCCAATTCATCTTTTATAGCCCTCTGTGGGACCCATTTTCTATCTGGTTACTGGCTGAGGCCACCAGTGACTGACCTATTCTTCCTGTTCTGGCCAATCCTTAGCTTTATTCAAAATGATATGGCTGGCTGACAGTACCTACCCATGTACTCTTACTTACATAAAGAAAACTCTGTCTATACATCACAGACAGGTCACTATCTAATTAAACACAGGACATCAGTTAGGTTCATGCGTGATTATCAGAAGCGTCGGTCCCTTCCCCAACATCAAACTGTCGTGTTTCTATAGCCGTACACAGGGGAGTTTGTTCCTGTAGAAGGCTTGGTGATTACAAGGGGAAATGACTCTCTTATCCTCACACCATGATTTGGGTGCCATAAGAAGGTGAAAGCTGGTTCATAGCTACAGCCACGATGAGGGAGCTGGGCGGCTAAATAAAGAGCTTTCCATAAGTTTGGACTCATACATGCTGTTTGCTAGTATCACGTTCAGGTTCTGTGCACAGCATTACTTTTTGTTTCTTCCCTTCTATGCCTCCCTCACCAGGCTCAGGTTTAGCAATGGGGAGAGTGTGATTGATATTAGGATTTTTTCCTTGACTAGCTCAACAGGACTTCTCCAGGAATGATGACCATGGAACACCATAATTTATAATTTTCATAGCAACTGTCATGCTACATACTCATTTTTATGGTGTGTAATCTCTCAAGAGATTGGCAAGAAAGATAGCATCTGGTTGAATGAAGGAGCTCTTTTTAGAGGAGTGCATAGGCAGCTTCTCAGAAGACGTTTTAAAGCCAAGTTTGACTCCAGCTTGACTCGTATTAGAAGCCAGCATGTATTTTTGACCAGATATTTTAGATTTAAAGTTATGCTGGAAGGTCTGTATTTCAACTTTAAAACATGGGCCATGTACTATATATTTTTTGAGGAAGGAATTGGGCAGAACTTAAGGATAAACCAACATCTACCACCTCTTGATTTTCTTTCTTTCCTTTTCACATCTTTCTGGACTTTTTGCTTTCAAATAGGGAAAGCAAATGCCATGTTTCAGTAGGATAGGCAGTATCTGTTCAGGTGGTAGGTTGTGGAGATAGTTTGAAGGTCATTGGCAGTGCCAAAGATGTTGTATGGAAATCACTGCACTTTAAAGAGCAGCGAAGCAATGGACGAAGATGCCCTTTGCTGAAGTGGAGAGAAAAAGAGAGCGTGGAGTAGAAATAAAACCATGGGGCAAAAAGATGTTCAGATTTTTATTGTGCTATGCACTGTAGTCCTTCGTAGTTCCATTACGCAGTCTCAAACCTCATTGCCACGTGGAATCATGTTGGGAACATGAAACTTGACCTTCAGTCTTGTATAAGGCTCTGTTCTTTCAGTCCTACTATTTTATTTTTTCACAAGCTAAAAGAGAACAGGAAGTCACAGGTCTTAAATGAAATTAATTTTCCACCAATATTAGTTTGTAATGCCTGTGGGAGAGAAACCATGGGATATAGGACTGTTGCACAGTGATTCAAATTCACTCAAATTTGAGCAGAGATTTTGGCATTATTTTCAGTTTCACATAGGGATTTATGCACATTCTGGAGACCTTGTCCTCTGAAAGCTGAGGATAGCGGGCTGCCAGTTACTGATGTTGACGATGAGGCCGAGAAAGCCCCCCTGGAGCAGGTGGAGGGGCAGCCTCCTCCGCCTCCAACCCGAGCGTTCCTCTTGTCTCAGGTTTCCCACCCTATCCTACCTGAGTGGGATTCCGAAAGGCATATGGCACTTCCAGAACTGATGTGGCTCATGGGAGTACTTCTTGATTAAGTGATAATTCCTTGGATCTCAAAGATTTAAGATGAGCCAACTGTTATTCCTCTGAGGTTTGAAGTTACCTGAATATTTTCAAAATGTCTGTGTGGACCAACAATTATATACTAAAACGTTGATATGTCCTGGGGTGGCGGTGCCACCTGGGACAGGGTTTTCCGAAGTTTGTTTCCTAAAGCATTTTTGGAAATGCTTTTTTGTGAGATTTTTGGAGGAGGAAGGGACTCCATGGTCAAATTAGCTTGGTAAATGCTACCACTAGGGTCCCTGTCATAGACATTCAAGGCACACTTGAGCAGGTTAAAGGCCCTTAGCTGTTCCTCCCATCATGTAGAAAACAGTTTCGCTTTGATCCACTTAACATGTGTTAGCATCCTGTAGAACTCCTCACAAAACACAGTGTGGAAATGCCTTTGCAAGGAAGAGAACGATGGCTTGAGAATTGGGAAAGCCTGTCTTACTCCTAACTGGACGTCTTAGGAAAATCTGAAGATTTTGGCACAAATGTCAGGTTTGGGCAAAATGATACCCCCCTCCCTTGTCACAGACTCATTCAGCCCTAACTTTGAGTCAAAGTACAATGTTTATTGTTACCTGCAGGGCAGCTATGCCTGGAACTGCCTTGAGGGTACTGTCTTCATCCCTGCCCAATGCATATACCTCATGTCCTGAGCACAAAGGGCCCAGACCTCACAATTCCTGCTGCCACCCAGGCTCCTTTCCTCTGGCGGGGATGTCCTCTACACACAGTCACCCAAACATCTCTTCAGTTCCTCAAACTGGACATGTCTTCTCAGTCTCCTTTGCACACATTGTTCTTTCTGCCTGGGGTGTTCTTCTCTACCCTGTTACCACCGCCGGCTCTTATTTAACAAATCCTACCCATATATAGTGGGTTCAGTAGTATCCTCCCAAAATTCATGTCCACCAGGAGCCTGAGAATGTGACCTTACTTATAGGGCCTTTGCAGATGTAAGTAGTAAGTTGAGATGAGGTTATACTGGTTTAGGGTGGCCCTAAATCTAATATGTTGGGTGCCCTTATATGAGGAAGAGAGGACACGCAGACACAGAGGGAAGGCAGCCATGGGAAGATGGAGGTAGAGATTGGAGTGACACAGCTCTCACTCGAGGAACTATCACCAGGCAATGCCAGGAGCCACCAGAAGCTTGGAAGAGGCTAGGAAAGAGTCTCCCTTAGAGCTTTTAGATGGAGCTTGGCTCTGCTGACACCTCAAGTTTGAACTTCTAGCCTCCAAAACTATGAGAGAATAATTTCTATTCAGCCACCTAGTTTGTGGTTCACTTGGTCCTTCATACCCATGGATTCTGCATCTGTGGATTTAACCAACCATGAATGGAAAATATTCAAGGAAAAAATTACAAAAATAAAAAAATAATACAAATAAAAGCAATACAGTATAACAACTTTTTGTGCATGCTAGGTATTATAAGAAATCTAGAGATGATTTAAAGTATATGGGGAGATGCACATAGGTTATATACATATATTATACCACTTTATATCAGGGACATGAGCATCCACAGACAGGGTGGGGGTTCTGGAACTAATCCCCCATGAGCACCAAGGGACGAAGGTACTTTGTTACGGCAGCCCTAGCACAGCAATGCATCATCATTTCCGCTCCCAGCTCAAAGATGTCTTCCTCACGTTAGGGATTAGGGTTGCCTTTATCTACTAACATGCATCAGGTATTTCTCCCTATGACATCTCCAGTACTATGATTACTTATCCAGTGTCTGCTTCTACTAGCTGTGAGGCTTCCTGAGGGCGGGCAGGAGCCAAGATCCTCTTTCCCTGCCACTGCTGTATGTCCACTGACTGGCAGAGGGCTTGCCAATTGGATGAAAATTTGATTAGTATGCAAGATGCTCTGAGGTTGTCCCATTTGATCCTCTTTCATACTGGAATTGTATCTTTTTGGTTTTCCCAGCAGACTAATTTTATGTCGGCTTTTCAAAAAGCACCAAGTGGCTGGGCATGGTGGCTCATGCATGTAATTTTAGCATTGTGAGAGGCTGAGGTGGGTAGATCACTTGAGCTCAAAAGTTTGAGACCAGCCTGGGCAACATGGTGAAACCTTGTCTCTACTAAAAATAATAATTAAAAAAAAAAAAATAGCCAGGTGTGATGGTGGGTGCCTGTAATCCCAGCTACTTGGGAAATGAGGCAGGAGAATCGCTTGAATCTGGGAGGCGGAGGGTGCCATGAGCCGAGATTGTACCACTGCACTCCAGCCAACAGAGTGAGACTCTGCCTTGGAAAAAAAAAAAAAAAGCACCAAGCTTCAGAATGCCTAGAATGAGAAACAAGCCTATATACAAGGAAATGGTTTCAGCCTAAAAGGAAATCATTGAGTGTAATTAACTGATCCCCACCCAGGCCCTGACCTAAATGTTGGGGCAGTAAAAGATAACATATTTTCTGCTCCCCGTGGAGCATACAGTGATGGGGCTGTAATTGGGAAGGATGCCAGAGCCAGAAAATGTTGGTGGACGATCCCATTATATGCATGGATGGCCGAGATCTAAGATCACTCTCACCACAGTTCGTTTAAAGAAACATCCACTGAACACCTCCCATGGGTCAACACATTTAAAAAACAAAAGATAAAAAATCCTCTTTATATCACACTCAAACCAATTATTTGTGGAATTATAAATCGGAGCATTGCCTAGCCTCACCAGGGATATAACTTCACTGTTTATCAAGACTGTGCCATCCTAATGGTACCTGGCTTTATACAAAGCGGTGTGTCAGATTTTTTAAAATTGATTGCATTCTTGTCCCTTAGTGTACAATACCATGTTAGTTATATTTCATCTTTATTACCTAATGACCTCTACTTTGGCAGTAGCTTCTTATACTTCTGTTTTCTGATTTCTTGTGGGAAGTGTTTTTGAATTAGACACATGTGCAGTGGGAAATGTAGGTACAGGAAAGACAGAACCCAACATCTCTTTGAATTACAGACTACTGTCTCAAGGTTATCTGTATGATAATTTGGGGATGTTATCTTCAGCAGATGCCTATTATTAGCCCAGTGTGGTCCTTTAGAAAGCTGGCCATTGTTAATCGGAAAGAAGAATCTCAATGCCACCTGCTGAGTCAGGATTCTCTCCTGTGAAAATGATTTTTCTGTTTTTATTTTATTAGCTCCAGAGTCTCCGTTGCAAATCCTCCATCCCTGAGCAGGACTGATGATTGAAAACAGTGATTTTCTGTCTTATTTTGAAGCAGCCAATGCCTTTCTTTTCAAATGATATTTTATTGTTAAGAACTAAGCTGGCTATATCCTGACTAGGCTGCAAACCACAAGATTGAGGATGTTGGATCTGATTTTACACATGGGGATAACTCCCCAGGCTTCAGGAGCTGAAATTCAAACTTTATTATGCAGCATAATGAGAGCCATTTTATTTCATTTCAATGTGTAAAGCCAGGCCAAAATTTCTGATTTTAAAAACAGCAGTGAGGAGGGAACAAACCTATGTGTATCCTTAGATGGAAACATTGTATCTATGTTTTCAACCCTCCTGCTGTAGACATTACATCACCTGGTCCAGGGATGGGGCCAGACTCTGCCCAGAGATCTATGGATGATCCCACAGCTTGCTGGACAGTAAAAAATAACCTTGGCTAACTTTATCCCTAGCCAAGGGAAAGAGCTAGAGTCACATACTCTCTTGATGGACGGCAGAGTCGTAAAAATGTCTCCACTCTCTGCAGTCCTTTGGAGCAGCTGAGCTAAGGCTGTGTTTGCTAATCCGGTTATGACCCAAGAGCTCCTGCCCGAATTTGGCGATGGAGCATGTGATGAGCTCTCGGGTTGGTCTTTCCATGTGATTTTTCACCCTGTCCATTCAATCAGCAACGTAAAGCAGCCTTGAAATGCTATGAATAAATATTTGAAGTTTCTGGGTTTCTCATAACCCCATTTTTCTTCTAGGGATTAAATGGGAACCAGATGAGAATGGAGTCATTGCCTTTGACTGCAGGAACCGAAAATGGTAGGCAGTCTTCAGACCTCTTCATTATTTCTCAAAGAGATATCTCGAAGAGAAGTCAGGATTAATTTTTACTTAATTTTTCCCTTGACCTAGGTACATCCAGGCAGCAACTTCTCCGAAAGACGTGGTCATTTTAGTTGATGTCAGTGGCAGCATGAAAGGACTCCGTCTGACTATCGCAAAGCAAACGGTTTCATCTATTTTGGATACACTGGGGGATGATGACTTCTTCAACATAATTGCTGTGAGTGCCGCTGTTTTGTGCCTTCTTTGCACGTTGGGTTCATTTGATCTTTTGGTCGTGACTGCTTAACATTGCTATTGCTGTTAGATCAGAGCATCTAGATGCCAGAACATGAGAGCTGGTTAGTATCATGAGAGTTCACAGAGTCATGGACAGTGGAAGGGCTTTTGGGAAATGCTGTTGAACATTGCCTATCTTAACCTACCACTCAGCCACATCATCTGAGAGAATGGCACACCAGATGTTGTGTTCCTGGAGAGCCAGCATTTTCAGATTCTTAGAAAGTAGACTTAGCGAGATTTTCACCAAGCCACTAGAATTTCTCACCTGGAAATTAACTTCCAGCTAGGTTAGCCTGATGATAATGATGATGATAATAATTAATAATAATAGTGATGATGATGGCAACGAAGCAGCTAAAATATGGAGAGCAGTTTATGGCTCACCGAATATTTTATTTCAGCTTCTGGGAAAAATGCGGCATCTATTAAATGCATGCTTTTAATAAATGCCTTACTCTTCATATTTTTGTTACCTTTGTTTTTTACAGCAATTCTAGGAGGTAGGGGGTGGTTTGGGCATATTCTCAAATGAAGGTGCTGAAATTGAAAGAGTGTCAGTAACTCGTCCAGGTCACAAGGCTGGCAAGTTGGAGATTTGGGAACGAAGCCCAAGGCCGGGCAGTCACGTAGCCTGGAAATGGCCACTTACTCAGATCTCTATCTTGTCAATGAAAAGAGTCAAACTCTGCAAAATATCTGGAGAGATTTATTCTGAGCCAAATATGAATGACCACACAGCCCTCAGGAGGTCCTGAGAGTATGTGCCCAAGGTGATTGGGGCTTGGTTTTATACATTTTAGGGAGGTTTGACACTTCTGTCAAATACATTTAAGAAATACATTGGTTTGATCCAGGAAGGCAGGACAACTCAAAGCAGGGGCTCCCAGCTTATAGGAAGATTTTACAATTTTCTGGTTGACAGTTGATTTTCTCTGAAGACCTGGGGTGAATAGAAAGGAATGTCTGGGTTAAGATAAAGAATGGTGGAGGCCCAAGTTCTTATTTGCAGAGGAAGCCTTCAAGTCCTAGGCTTCCGAGAGAATAGTTTGTAAAATGTTTTTTTTATCCGACTTAAAGTTTGTGTTGATGTTGATGCCAGAGAGGTATACTGAAGCATGTTCCACCCCTACTTCCCAGCACGGCCTGAAGCAATCTCTCAGGTTAAATTTTAAAAGAGCCCTGGCTGAGGAGGAAGTGGATTCAGATGGTGGGGACGGGGGGAGGGGGAGCCTTAGAATTTTATTTTTGGTTTACAATCTCCAGTTCTTTTTCTTCTTCCCACTGATTATTTGGATGATTTTCATCATGCCCCTTATGTTCCTCCCACTCTTTTTCCAAAGGCTTGTCTCAGTGAGCCTGATTTCTTTGAATCCTTGAGCACTTAACCAAGTGCGTGTGTGTGGTGGACACTTGTTCTTTTGCATGAAAATGATACACATCACATCTATTTGGGACTTGGAGTGGTTGCTACAGGCAATGGAGGCAGCATGGTAACAGAGGCAGAGCCTGGGTTTTGGAGTTGGGCTGTTTTGAATCCTATTCCGCCACATATGCTGTGTGTCTTGGGGCTGATTACTTTAGTCTGGGCATCAGCCTCCTCAACTGTGAAGTGGGTGTACTCACTTTGCCCACAGGGTTGCTGCTGGGATCATCTGAGTTGATCACCCGAGTCAAGCTGGTGCCCAGCCAGGTTCCTTAGCCAGTGGTGGGATACAAAAGAAGAGGGTGCTCCAAGAATGCTGTTGCTGTGGTCTGCTTGGCTCCCCTAGACCCCCGAGCAGAGTATGTTGTCATGAAGCCTTATGACCGGGCTGCCTTTGCATGGGCATGACACCCACTTGTGTTTTCCAGGCAGAGGATCTGGGCGTCTAAGTGGCGTGAAGATGGCCAAGGGGATTGCTTGAACTAGTGTCCTGCCTACAGGCCTCTTCTGATCAGACTGTCAGAACAAAAGGGCACAGCCACAGGGCAACATGACTTGTAGCTTCCGATTTCAAGAACTCCTGAAGAGGAAAGAGAAAAGAAAGAGAATACTAAATTCCCTGGGAGCAAGGGTTAGTCTTGTTCATTTGTGGGTGTGTCCTCAGCACCTAGGCAGTGCTTGGCAAATAGCAGGAGTTTAAATATTTGTTGAATGAATAATAACCACAACTGCCTTCTGTGCTCACTGTGTGCAAGTCAGTTGCTAAGTGTCCCGTGTGGATTATCTCACTGAATCCTCACCCCAGCTGTGTGCCATGTGGCACGAAGACAGAGGTGTGAAGTTGCAGAAGTGACTGTCTTGAGTTACACGGCCAGAAAAAGTAGCACAGTAAAGGTTCCGACATTGTCCAGCTTCACCTTGCACCGTTTCCTGAGCAGAAGTGAAGAGGATGTAGTTGATCCACTCAGCCATGGTATCATGGAATTATATGGCCCCAAGGCATAGTTCTTTAGAAGGAGACTTTGAGATAGTGAAAACTGGGTTTTCTAATCAAGAAAGTTACTCTACTTGCCAGTCTAGTGGTGAGAATGCAAATGTGGCTTGATCCCCACACATCCTGAAGCATTAACAGATAAGAAGCCACTAATTTGAGACTATCTTATTAATCTTTAATTACTCATTACAGAAGTATCAGAAAATCACATAATAAGAAGAGCTAACTAATTACATCCTGAATCCTTTATCAGTCAGGATTTATTGTTCTGTTAACAAAACCAATCGATTGAAATAATCTATGTAAGTTCATTAAGATATACAAACAGTGTCAACTCAATAAAGAAGAGAGAGTGATTAAGATAATTAAAAGTAGACATGCCAGTTATAGAACAGTTAAGAAAAAGAAATTTTTTTAACCCAAATATCCCTTTATATAAAGAAACCCATTAAAGATCCCATTAACCCTCACTGTACATCTGTTTGTTAGTTTTCAACAGAAATAATCAGCTTCAACACTATTTATATAATTATTTCAACAACTAAAAAGACACTCTGAACTTCTTTATTTGAAGCCTTTATAGTAAAATCATGAACTTTGTTTCTCAAATGGGTAAGAGAATGGATCAGATATGTTAGTGAATTTATATTAGAAGGCCAAGGTCATAAAAGAACCATTAATTAACAGTAATGTTTATAGGTTGATTACTTTTTAATATAGGCAACATATGTAAACATTTTAAACAATTCAGTAATGTTCTCATTTCTCTTTCATTTGGCACATATTCTAAATGTTTCTGTGTATATGAACACACAGTCTTTTCACAAAAATAGATACATATTTTATAGAATATTCAGCAACTCTTATTGCAATCAAATGTATTTGAATAACAGAGCATTCCATCACATTTTTTACTCAGAAGCGCTACAGTGAGTGCAGTGCGTGCAATGCACTGAATAGAATGCATATATTTTTGCAAGATAGGGTGTGCTTCTATTGAAATAAACCCAGAAGTGAAATTGCTGCACCAAACGGTATGCACACAGGCACCTACCAGAATGTCTGCCAAGCAGGGTATAATCTTTACATGCTTACCAGGAGTTTGAGGGTTCTAAATAATAGGAGATTCATAGCTGGCAAATTTTCACTTGCATTCCCTTGAATTGTCTCTCCCAATCCTAAGTGTCTTCTACGAATTTTGCCTTGTTGAATTTTTTTTTTTTGTCCATTACCTCCTCCTGTTTCTGCCCTGACATAATTGCTCTAGTAATATGGTGTAGGTTTTCCCTCAGTCTGTTTAAAATGGTCACTTGTCTCCTGTCTAGAGGGTGACCCAACTGCAGGTTCTTAAAGTGCAGGGGAATGGGCTATTTGAAACGCCATCCAGAATGCCCTGCAAATCTGTGTGAGTGCACTGTTATCGTCGTCTGGATTCCATTTACGAAAGAGGACATTAGCATTTCACCCTCCATTACACTGTCAGCCTTCCTTTGCTTGCTGGGTAGATATTTGCAGAGATAGTTCAGTGTTTTAGAGGAAAAGTAGAGAATACAGTATTTTCAGTGTTGGAAGCCCTTGTGTAGTGCAGGTTTTTGTTTGTGCAAATCTAATTCATCATTGCCACTTGATTTTCAGTGCCATCCCGGAGGATGGAGGAAAGAGACTTAAATAGTGGGAAAGACTTCCCTTGGCCACTTAAGTTCATCTTTCGGTTTTGCATGTTTTATTAAGTTCATTGTGAACTTCATCTTTTATGTTATACTGAAAAGTTTCTGATCTTCATCATCCAGAGTATAAACATAAAAAGACAATGTTAAAAATTGTTTTCGCTTTTATGGCCAAGGTATTGCAAGACCTATCTGAAATGGACAAACTAACTGATTGAATTATGAAAGAAGAGTTGAAATATGAGAGTGATTTTTTGCAGTTGAAGTTAAAATTTTAAGGTCAAGCCACTGGTGCATGAAGAGAGATGTCTCTGAGAAGAGAAAAGACATATTTTTCTGATTCACTTTGAAGTCTAACTTCAAGCCATGCATTAAATTAACAATATTATCACAAAAATGAGGGTGCTAATTCTGTCCGATGCTGAAATTTGAAAAATGACTTTACAGAAGCCTAAGCCATGCATTAAACGAACACAGTATTAACTGGGCTGATATTGTTAAATCAATTTAAATGCTTCCTGCAGCCCATATTTGTGCAGACTTGAATTGAGAAGAGCATCATTTGTTAGTTCAACCAAGAACTTTCTGATGCCCTGGTTTTAATTTGCAGATTTTCTTTAGAACTGTTTCTCCAATGCTTTGCCTGCTGTGGATTTGCTTTTTAAGGTAATCGATTCCGTATTAAAAGTATGAGGATAGTATTTTCTTCAGTGCTCATTTGTTCTGTGCTACTAATTGTGTCCAGTTGTGTTTTAAATTACATAAGATGCTTTTGTAATGCAAAAGATCCCTGGGATGGCTTGTGTTGGTGAAAATATTGTGAGTTCATCTGCTTTATTACATAATCCCTACACATTTTCATTCAAAGGTTATTTAATCAAAAGTGCATCAGTAAAACCATAAAAATATTTAATGGAGTCCCGGCAATTCTGCATCAGTTTCTTGCATTACATGAACATGACAGTGTTTAATTCTATGGT
>CAUYQU010079904.1:0-35312 GCA_963574635.1 Cheracebus regulus
TCCACTCGCTCTCTGTGCTTTCACTGGGAGCTACAATCCTGAGCTGCTGCTACGTGGCCATCTTGGATCTCTCTCCACCCGGTGATGAAGTTTTTCTGTTTCTTAGTTTTCCTTTGGCGGATGCTCATTCCCCACAGAGCCGGACCTTCCTGGGTTCGCTGTGCTTGCTGTGAAACCCTCAGTCCTCAGCGCTTCCAATTGCTGTTTTCCTTGTGGGGTTGGGACCAGCCAAGCCCATCCGTCCTGTATACTCCGCACCGGGAAGCGCCATGCTGGGGCACTGGCAAAACAGCCGCGCCGGCCAAAAGAGTCGCACTGGCGACCCATGTGGCTCCTCTGCCAGGAATCTCCCGGTCTGTGGGCAACAAAAATTCATCGGAAAGTGTGACGTCCACTCGTTCTCTGCGCTTTCACTGGGAGCTACATTCCTGAGCTGTTGCTAATCGGCCTCTTGGATCTCTCTCAGGAGATCGACTTTTCTTGGTGATATCTTTGGGTAATACTCCTGTTGGCTGCCTGTGGGCCCGCTAGGAATACCACGTTTTATGAACCACCTTCACAGCCGTCTGCAGGTCCTCTTTCCCCCTCACTACCCAGCCTGCTGCCTTGCAAGGATTCCACCCACCTGGCTTCTGATGAGTCAGCACTGCCACCTGCCCCCAGTTATTCTGGGATCCCATTAGCCTCATTGTGACTAAGGAACCCTTTCTAGAACCAGGTCCTCTAACATCTGCTCTGACTTACACAGGGCAGACACTCCTTAGCCCCCTGACACCGGTGCCCCCAACCAGCCCATTCCTTGTTGATACAAAGTGACCATTCCCCTGGACCCTTCTGTGCCATGTGGTTGGCTGGTGTTTTTGTTTTTTTTGTGTGTGTTTTCCCGCTTTATTTGGTATCTCCCTGTTAGCTGCCCAAATCTCGGAGCCCATAATTTTTTATTACAGAGACAGAATCTTGTTCTGTTGCCCAGGCTGCAGTGCAGTGGTATCATCACAGCTCACTGCAGCCTCGAGCTCTTGGCCTTAAATGATCCTCCTGAGTAGCTGGGATTACAGGTGCACACCACCGTGCCCAGCCAATTTTGTTTTTGTAGAGATGGGGTCTCGCTATGTTGCCCAAGCTAGTCTTGAACTCCTGGGCTCAAATAATCCTCCTGCTTCTACTTCCCATAGTGCTGGGATTACAGGTGAGAACCACCACATCCAGCCAGCTTTTTTTTTTTTTAGACAGAGTCTTGCTGTGTCATGCCCAGGCTGGAGTGCAGTGGTGCAGTCTGGGTGCGATCTGGGCTCACTGCAACCTTTGCCTCCCGGGTTCAAGCAATTTTCCTGCCTTGGTCTCCCAAGTAGCTAGGATTATAGGTGCCCGCCACCACGCCTGGCTAATTTTTTGTATTTTTAGTAGAGATGGGGTTTCACCATATTGGCCAGACTGGTTTCGAACTCCCGACCTCATGTGATCTGCCCACCTTGGCCTAACAAAGTGCTGGGATTACAGGCATGAGCCACAGTGTCCAGCCTCATTTCTTTTTATCCTCAGATAATATTCACCAATGGATGTGCCACACTTTGCTTATTCATTCAACGTTTTCCTCTTGAAGGTCATCTTGGTTGCTTCCAAATTTGAACAATGACAAATAAAACTGCTATAAACATTCATGTGCAGGTTTCTGTGTGAATATATGTTTTCAACTCATTTGGGTGAATTCTGAGAGGCACAATTGCTGGATCTGATGGCAAGAATATGTTTAGTTCTGTAAGAAACCACGAAAATGTCTTCCAAAGTGGCTGCACCATTTTGGATTCTTGCAGCAATGATGAGAGTTCCTGTGGCTCCACGTCCTCATCAGCATTTGGTGATGTCAGTGTCTGGATTTTGGTCATTCTAACAGGTTTGTGGTGGTTTCTACATTGTTGTTTTCATTGGCAGTTCCCTAATGACATAAGATGTTGAGCATCTTTCCATATGCCTGTAATCCCAGCACTTTGGGAAGCCGAGGAGGGTAGATCACAAGGCCAGGAGATCGAGACCATCCTGGCTAACATGGTGAAACTCTGTCTCTATTTTTAAAAATACAAAGAATTAGCCAGGCATGGTGAGGTGCACCTGTAGTCCCAGCTGCTGGGGAGACTGAGGCAGAAGAATCACTTGAACCCAGGAGGTGGAGGTTGCAGTGAGCTGAGAGCATCACTGCGCTCCAGCCTGGGTGACAGAGCGAGACTCTGTCTCAAAAAAAAAAAAAGGTTTCACTCCATCTGCTAGGGGTTATCAGAATGTAATCTTCAATCATGGGTGATGGGTGCTGGTGGTCAGCGTTGATACTGGCTGGCAGGGGCCCGGCTCTAAGCCTCCTCTGCAGAGAGTACTTGCTGGGGCTGCTCCTGGTACCGACTGCTGTAGGTTGGGTTCCCTGGAAACAGACTTAGATGGCTCATGGCGTGCAGGGACCTCCTGAGGGGTGCATTCATGGGCAGCACCTGGAAGGCCCTGTGGGAGGCTGCAGGGCAGAGGGTGAAGCTGAAATGCAATTCAGTGGGCCGGGTGTGGTGGCTCATGCCTGTAATCCCAGCACTTTGGGAGGCCGAGGTGGGTGGATCACTTGAGGTCAGGATTTCGACATTAGCCTGGCCAGCGTGGCAAAATCCCATCTCTACTAAAAAAAAACAAAAAAACAAAAAAACAAAAAAAAATTAGCTGGGCTTGGTGGCACACACCTACAATCCCAGCTACTCAGGAGGCTGAGGCGGGAGAATTGCTTGAACCTGGTAGGCAGAGGTTGCAGTGAGCCAAGTTCACGCCACTGCACTCCAGCCTGGGCGACAGAGAGAGACAGGGAGAGAAAGAAACGTAATCCAGTGGCATTGAGGGCACCCCAGGGGCTCTGAAGCTGGGCCGTCCCTTCACTATAGTCCCAAATGGAGGCCAAGGGCTGGGCATTGTCGCTGCATCTAGTAATGAGTCAGTGTGACCCTGGGTGAGGAGGCCCCTTTGGTGGCGGGAAGGTCCTTTGCAGAGAGAGGCCCCGGGAGAATGAGCGCCTCTGTTTTGCAGGGTTCTGGATGGTGGACCGCAGCACCTACTACCCGCTTGAGATCTCAGCCGAATCTCGCTCATCAGAGAAGCCATCTGCGTTGACAGATGTGGCTCCAGGTTCAGTGGTCCGCCCAGGCAGCCTCACTGTTAGGAGGCCTTTTAAGCCAACCTCAAAATCTGGAGACCTGTCTCACTGTGCAGGGTGCTGAGCATGGAGAATTTAAAATTTAATCTATATGTTGAGATACCGTTAGTTTCTTGCCTAACGAGAGAGTGAGGGGGGAGACAACGCTCAGAGTTACCTGAAGGGCTTTCTGTGGCTAAGCTGGTCTCGGGACCCCCAGGAGCCGGAATCCCTTCCTGCCTGGTGCTTCAGCCACAGCCGGTCATATTGTCAACAATCAAATTTTCAGGAAAAGATTTGAATTGCTTAATCAAGGACAAAGGCTAAGAGACGAACGGTCAATATTAATAGAAGCAAGGATTAGAAATTAGTTGGTGGCTTAACCGATATTTTTAGAATCCACTAGAAAGGGATGAGGCGTCTAAAAACAGGCACGTGGTAAGTGCCACATAATTCAGCACAGGATCATGCTTAGCTTAATGTCCTTTGTAAAGAAATGATTACAAATTATGTGGGAGGACTTAGCCGTAAAACTGCTGGAAAAGCAGAATTTGATCAGAGACAGGCAGCCTAGATTTACAAGGAGAAACAGGCCCGTGCGTTGCGTTGGAGATTGTAAAAGATATTATATTTATGACAGACAATGAGTGTGCTTTGCGTGGCCTACATCCGTGAAGAGTTTGCTAATACTGGACTTAGGGATTTATTTCGGAGGTAAGAAGCGGGGACAGAGGTAAGAAGCAATGCCGCCCTCCAAAGCCCTGTGTCCTTCAGGCGGTGCCCCTTTGCACAGCCGAGGAAGCAAAGCCAGAATGGTCTGCGGATCACCTCCCATGCTGACCACTCAGCCCCGCACAGCGGGGTCTTGGTCCCTGATTCATTAGTGTGCGTGGTGGATTAATCTTGTTTCACCGACACCTAGTCACACAGGAAGCCTGGGCACTGAGGAACGGGTAGACACGATGTCGAAATGACCCTCCTTTCCCTTTCTTTTCACTGGACAGAGCAAGGACTTCTCTGTCTTGGAGAGTCGGTTGAGGAAGCCTCAGGCCACAGACGTGTCTGGTCTCAGGCGGTCCTTTGAGAGGCAGCTGGTGAATGTCCCTCAAGGAGACAGAACCTCTGGGGACACCAGGGCCTTCATCTGGGAGCAGTGAGGACCCCCAGGGCGCATGGCAGGGGGGAGGCAGGACTGCAGGAAATGGGTGGCTCAGCGGGCGGTGGTCTAGGGGCAGGCAGGCAGGGCAGTGCCCGCAGGAGGAAAGTACTGTGGAGGCTGAGGCTTACAGAACCAGTGCTCGGTGATTCCGGAGCAGTTCGGGCCCAGCAGGTGGGACTGAAGGGAGCGGTGATCAGGAAAAAGCAGGGATGTTCCCTCCTACCAGCCCCTCCCCTCTCTCCCTCCCATCCTCCTCCCACTTTCCCCCTCCCACTGCCCTAACCCACCACCCGCTCCTGCCACCCTCTCCCACCTCCCCAACCCAGAGAGGGGCAAAGTGGACAAAGGATGTGAAGAGACACTTTTCCAAAGAAGGCATACAAATGGGCAAAAGGTATATGAATAACCCTCAACATCACTAACCATCAGAGAAATTCAAATTAAAACCACGAGGCTGGGTTCAGTGGCTCATGCCTGTAATCACAGCACTTTGGGAGACCAAGGAGGTGGATTACTTGAGACCAGCCTGGCCAACATGGTGAAACCATGTCTCTGCAAAAATACAAAAATTAACTGGGTATGGTGGCACATGCCTGTAGTCTCAGCTACTTGGGAAGCTGAGGCAGGAGAATCATTTGAACCTGGGAGGCGGAGGCTGCTGTGAGCTGAGATCACGCCACTGCATTCCAGCCTGGCCACTGAGCGAGACTCCATCTCAGAAAAAAAAAAATGTTCAGAGTGTATCCATTTGTGGCAGCTTTATTGAGATGTAATTCACACAAACCAAGTGTATAATTCAGTGATTTTGGGTATCCTCACTAGGGTGAGTGCCACTGTCAACATTGTCTAATTCTAGAACACTTTTTTTTTTGAGATGGAGTCTTGCTCTGTCTCCCAGGCTGGATGCGTGCAGTGGCGTCATCTCGGCTCACTGCAACCTCCATTTCCCATGTTCAGGTATTTCTCCTGCCTCAGCCTCCCAAGTAGCTGGGATTACAGGTGCCTGTCACCATGCCCGGCTAATTGTTTTGTATTTTTAGTAGAGACAGGGTTTGACCATGTTGGCCAGGCTGGTTTTGAACTCCTGGATTCAAGTGATCCACCTAACTCGGCCTCTCAAAGTGCTGGGATTACAGTGTGAGCCACCGCACCCGGCCCAGATCACTTTTATTGTCTCAGAAAACCCTTGGCTGGTGCAGGGGCTCACACCTATATTCCCCGCATTTTGGGAGGCAGAAGTGGGTGGATTGTTTAAGCCCAAGAGTTCTAGACCACCCTGTTGTAGAGATGGCAAAATCCCCATCTCTACAAAGAAAAGGCGGAGGTGTGTGCCTGTGGTCCCGGCTATGCAGGAGGCTGAGGCAGAAGGATCACTTTGGTCCAGGAGATGGAGGCTGCAGTGAGCCAAGATTGCACCACTGCACTCCAGCCTCAGTGACAAGAGTGAAACTCCATTTCAAAAAAAAAAAGGAAAAGAAACTCTATCTCTAAAAATAAATTAAATAAATGGATATTTTCTGAATGAGCAAATGCATTTGACTAAAAATGGAAACCATGCTCAGAATATTTGGAGTGTTCAGAGTGTGAGTCTTGTCTCCTGTGGAGCCTGGGCAAGTCTGCTCAGTCAGGAAAGAAGCCCCTTTCCTGCTTGCATGGGGAACCCAATGGTAAGACCAGGCCTGGAGCAAGGGTGGCGTCCCTTTGGTTCTGCACACAGTCTCTCACCCAGCTCGGCGCAGACGCCACCTCTGCTGCGAACTCCCATGGACACGGGGAGCCCCAGAACCCACCGCACTCGGCACCTGGCCGCGTTGCTCTCGCAGACGCAGACCCGTGGCTACCGCCGATCCACAGCTTTCTGGATAAATCCTGAATGACTTGCTCTCCAGCAACTATGTCCTGTTCTCCTTTACAAAGGTTGACTTTCTTCTCTTTTCTGTTTTGAGACAGGGTGTCGCTCTGTCACCCAGGGTGGAGTGCAATGGTGCAATCTCGGCTCCCTGCAGCCTCCACCTCCTGGGCTTAAGTGATTCTCCTGCCTCAGCCCCCTGAGTAGCTGAGACCACAGGAACACACCACCATGCCTGGCACATTTGTTCTTTTGTACTTTTTTGTAGAGACAGGGATCTCGCTATGTTGCCCAGGCTGGTCTCAAACGATCCTCCCACCTCAGCCACCCAAAGTGCTGGGATTAGAGACTTGAGCCGCTGTACCTGGCTGAAGGTTTTCCATTGTGATTTGCTCCTGGGAAACGGGTAACGAGATCCAATTCTCCTTTGGTCAACACGCTGCCACCAAGTGGCAAGAGGCTGGCAAGACACCTGTTCCCGCGGCCGACCCGCCCTGGAGGGATGAGAACATGAGTTCCGCTCAGCTGAGCACCTGGGAGGCACAAAGAGTTTACCTCCTTTCAGGGTGTGGAGTGCCTGCCTTCCCTGGCAATAGTGCAAAGCCAAAGTCCGTCTTTCTTTCTTTTTTTTGAGATGGAGTCTCGCTCTGTTGCCCGGCTTGGAGTGTAGTGGCGCCATCTCGACTCACTGCAACCTCTGGCTCCTGGGCTCAAATGATTCTCCTGGCTCAGCCTCCCGAGAAGCTGGGATTATAGGCACCTGCCACCATACCTGGCTAATTTTGTATTTTTATTAGAGGTTTGTATTTTATTAGAGATTTTTATTAGGGTTTAGCCATGTTGGCCAGGCTGGTCTTGAACTCCTGACCTCAGGTGATCCGCCTGCCTTGGCCTCCCAAAGTGCTGGGATTACAGGCATGAGCCACTGTGCCCGGCCCAAAATTGGGCTTTTTATGAGCTTGGCTAGAGGTTGTCTCAGACACTCGCTCAAATGCTAGACCTGGCTGGTCCTGGCAGCTCCCCGTGCCCATCTCAGCCATGAGAGTCCCAGCCTCCGGGGGTGAGACCCAGGCATCTCTATTTTAGAAACCTTGGCAGATGGAGAATCCCAGGCTGGGGCCCCTGCTCACCACTGAGGCATCGGCTCTGAGCCCCTGCCTGCACCAAGAGCAAAGCCTGATTGAATGAATGAATTCTGTAAAGATCTTTATGAAACAGTCTTTTTGGGGGCAGGGGCGGGGGACAGAGTCTTGCTCTGTCGCCCAGGTTGGAGTACAGTGGCTCGATCTTGGCTCACTGCAATCTCCGCTTCCCGGGTTCAAAGCAATTCTCCTGCATCAGCCTTCTGAGTAACTGGGACTATAGGCGCATGCCACCACACCCAGCTAATTTTGTATTTTTAGTAGAGACAGGGTTTTGTCATGTTGTGCAGGCTGGTCTCGAACTCCTGGGCTCAAGCAACCCTCCTGCCTCGGCCTCCCAAAGTGCTGGGATTACAGGCGTGAGCCACCGTGCCTTTTTTTTTTTTTGAAACAGAGTTTCACTCTGTTGCCCAAGCTGGAGTGCAATCTCAGCTGTAACCTCCACTTCCTGGGTTCAATTAATCCTCCCGCCTCAGCCTCCGGAGTAGCTGGGACGACAGGCACACACCACATGCCCAGCTACCTTATTCCTTTCCATGTCTGAATGATACTCCTCATTTGTCTGTCCACTCACCGGTTGCTGGCCAGATAAAACAGTTCTATTATCATTCACTCCAGTAAAGCCAGCTCACGGGGGTGCATCGCAGGGGTCCATCTCTGGCTTGTTTTACATGGCCTGAGTGACACTGGCCTCACTCATTCTGTGGCTCTTTGACCAGGCCTGCTTGCATCCTTTGTCGAGACATGAAGGCCTGCGGCTCACCCCGTGGGATATTTATGAAAATGCGGAAGGTCGGGTGTGTAGCTCCTGAGGGCAGCTTCGTAGCTTCTTTTCCAAAAGCTTTATTTGTTTGAAGGCTTTGCAATCTCCTTCATTTCAGCCTCAGAAACCGGACTCCAGCCCAGGATCCCCCTTGGGAGGGCTCAGCAGCTCCTTCTCTCGGCATGCATGGTGGCCAGCATTCACACAGGCCGCCACGCTGCTGAGTGTGGGCTGCGGATGCTGAGGGGGTCCTGGGAGCCACGAGCACCGGGTCCCCCAGGAGAGCCTTGCAGGATGCCAGGGGCTGTGGGGGGCCATGCACACTCACCCCCACACCAGCAGCCTATGAAGAGGGGAAGCCCTCCAGGGTATGAGGTGCTGGGGGGCTCCTGCCTTCGGGCTGTGAGTCCACACTGGCCCCACATCTGAGACCCTGTTAGTAATAATGAACATCTCAGCCAGGCGTGATTCATACCTGTAATTCCAGTACTTTGAGAGGCCAAAGCGGGTGGATCACAGGTCAGGAGTTTGAGACCAGCCTGGCCAACATGGTGAAACCCCGTCTCTACTAAAAATACAAAAATTAGCCAGGTGTCATGGCGGGTGCCTGTAATCCCAGCTACTCAGTAGGCTGAGGCAGGAGAATCTCTTGAACCCGGGAGTGAGAGGTTGCAGTGAGCAGAGATTGTGCCATTGCACTCCAACCTAAAAAAAAAAAAAAAAAAAGACGGACATCTCAGGAAAACCCAGAGAGGAGTTTCTGAGATCTCTGGCCTGTCATAGATTAAATAAAATGCTCACCTCCATTTCCTCTGGGATAGGGTCCCCCTGGGTGTGAGACCCTTAAAACACAGGGCTTTTGAAACTGAGTCCTGTCATATGCAGTTCTGTAAACAGACCTTAAACAGACAGCTTAGTACATTTCTAAAAGTGTTTACAATTTTACAGTTTTTATTTTTATTTTATTTGCTTATTTATTATTATTATTTTTTCTTTGAGACAGAGTCTCCCTTTGTCGCCGAGGCTGCAGTGCAATGGCACGATCTCAGCTCACTGCAACCTCCACCTCCTGGGTTCAAGCGATTCTCCTGCCTCAGCCTCCCAAGGAGGAGCTGGGACTACAAGTGCATGCCACCACACCTGGCTAATTTTTTTTGTATTTTTAGTAGAGATGAGGCTTTGCCACATTGGCCAGGCTGGTCTCAAACTCCTGACCTTGTGATCCGCTCACCTTGGCCTCCCAAAGTGCTGGGATTATAGACGTGAGCTACTGTGCCTGGCCTATTTGTTTATTTTTTGACACAGGGGCTCACTCTGTCACCCAGGCTGGAGTGCAGTGGTGTGAACATGGCTCACTGCAGCCTCAGCTTCCCTGGCTCAACCTCCCGAGAAGCTGGGACTGTAGATTTGTGCCACCACATCTGGCCAGCTTAGTGAATTTTTGTTTATTTTTTTTTGAGACGGAGTCTCACTCTGTCGCCCAGGCTGGAGTGCAGTGGTGCAATCTTGGCTCAGTGCAATCTCTGCCTCCTGTGTTCAAGTGATTCTCCTGCCTCAGCCTCCCGAGTAGTTGGGATTATAGACGCGTGCTACCATGCCCAGCTAATCTTTGTATTATTAGTAGAGACGGGGTTTCACTGTGTTCACCAGGCTGGTCTCAACTCCTGACCTCAGGTGATCCACCTGCCTCAGCCTCCCAAAGTGCTGGGATTTGAGGCATGAGCCACCACTCCTGGCCTCGGGTTCTGTGAGGTTCAGCTGTGTGCCATGTGCAGCACAGTTTTCTTTACTTCTTTATTGTGTAGTATTCCATGATGAGTGCATTTCAGAACTCACCCATTCTGTGATGGACATCTGGCTGCTTCCTTGTTTTGTTTTGTTTTTTTTGTCTTTTATTATTTTTTTTTGTAGAGACAAGGTCTCACTTGGTTGCCCAGGCTGCAGTGCAGTGGTGCAATCATAACTCACTGCAGCCCCAACCTCCTGGGTTCAAGCGATCCTCCCACCTCAGCCTACTGAGTTGCTGGGACCACAGGTTGACACCACCATGCCCGGCTAATTAAAAAAAAATTTGCTGCCTTGCACGGTGGCTCACGCCTGTAATCCCAGAACCTTGGGAGGCTGAGGCAGGTGGATCATGAGGTCCAGAGTTCAAGACTAACCTGGCCAAGATGGTGAAACCCCGTCTCTAATAAAAACACAAAAACTAACTGGGCATAGGGTGCACACCTGTAATCCCAGCTACTTGGGAGGCTGAGGTGGGAGGATCACATGAACCTAGGAGGTCAAAGCTGCAGTGATCTATGATTGAACCACTGTGCTCCAGCCTGAGTGACAGAATGAGACCTCTCTTGAAGAGCAAAACAAAACAAAAAAGAAAGTGTTGAATGAAAACATCTCCAGGTGCGTTTCACCTTGAGAGAAGCCAGAGGCTGAGGTCACTTTCTTGTCTGCTTTGCATCCTCAGAACCCCCTTCCCTCCCCGGCACTCTGCCTTTCACACTGTAATTTCTTTCTTGAGAATCAGCCGACCAAAATTAAGTCTCCCAAATTCCTGAGTAAGCCGAAAAACTATTTTTCTTGCAAATCTTATATGAATATAATTTAATATAAGGCATAAACTAATACAATAAGGACTATATATTATAGCAGTAGCACAATTAAAAAGCAAGCCAACGGAAGAGATGAATAGAGTGTTAACTGAGGGGGAAAGAAAATTAAATAGAAATAAGATGTAGGTTCTATTCTATGCATAAATAACTTTAAAGAGGAACAATAAATGACTTCCATAACTTTTTAATATATGTGGTGGAGATTATTTAATTGCAGTGAAATAAGAGGCGATAAGTTGGGCTGAATTTTTGCATAATCACGATTAAGTTAGTTCCTGGCCAGTACGGTGGCTCACGCCTGTAAGCCCAGCATTTTGGGAGGCCCAGGCAAGTGGGTCACCTGACGTCAGGAGTTTTAAACCAGCCTGGCTAACATGGTGAAACCCCGTCTCTACTAAAAATACAAAAATTAGCCGGGTGTGGTGATGGGCACCTGTAGTCCCAGCTACTCGGGAGGCTGAGGCACGAGAATCACTTGAACCAGGAAGGCAGAGGTAGCAGTGAGCCAAGATCATGCCATTGTACTCCAGCCTGGTGACAGAACCAGATTCCATCTCAGGAAAAAAAAAAAAGGAGGATTAAGTTAGTTCCTTAAAAAAGAGACAAGCAAGTAGAATTTTTAGGCATTTTTAAGATTCTGGTGATATGCGAGAATGTGTTTTTATTTGAGTGTCACAGATCTCAGCAGGGCGAATCCCCCTTCATCTGAGAAGTGGCACATGGTCTTTAAAACTGTTCACTTTTAAAATCTCATCAGATAGAATCTGTTTAGCAAGAAAGAGGAAGGGACTGTTGATACTCACAACTTGGGTTAATCTCCAGAGAACTGTGCTGGATGAGAAAAGTCAACTCCAGAGACTGCAGCCCATGGGATTCCATATCTACAACATTCCTGAAATGACAACTATGTAGAAACACAGGTCACGGCCTGGGCGCGGTGGCTCACGCCTGTAATCCCAGCACTTTGGGAAGCAGAGGCAGGCAGATCACCTGAGGTCGGGAGTTTAAGACCAGCCTGGTCAGCATGGTGAAACCCCATCTCTACGAAGAATACAAAAAATTAGCCAGGTGTGGTGGTGGGTGCCTGTAATCCCAGCTACTTGGGAGGTTGAGGCAGGAGAATCGCTTGAATCTGGGAGGCGGAGGTTGCAGTGAGCTGAGATTGCAGCATGGGACTCCAGCCTGGGTGAAAGAGCTATATTCAGTTCCCCGCCCCACCCAAAAAGAAGTCTATCTTTTCTTTTGAGAAGCTTTGAATTTGAATTAGTGAGTCTTTGAGTCTTTGAGTCTATCTGTTTTTGTTTTTCTAGACAGGGTCTTGCTCTGTTGCCCAGGTTAGAGTGCAGTTGTGCGATTGTATTAATAGCTGACTGCAGCTTCCACCTCCAAGTTCAAGCAATCCTCCCACCTCAGCCTCCTGAGTAGCTGGGACCAGAGGTGTGACACCACGCCCAGCTAATTTTTTTGTAGAGAAGAGGGGTCTCTCTATGCTTCCCAGGCTGGTCTTGAACTCCTGGCTCAAGGGATCCTCCTGCATTGGCCTCACAAGGTACTGGGGTTAGAGGCATGAGCGCTGCTCCTGGTCTGCCCAGGCTTCCAGGAGTGCCAGGGGTAACCTTTTTTCTCTGGCAAAAGCTCTAGCCTACTTTGACTAGAAATAAAGAAGCATGCATCTAACTGCATGCCGTAAATTAAGGTGATTTATCTGCCGTGACTTTCTAGACTAAACTGATGGCATTGCTTCCCATAAACCTAATCCTAACCCTAACCTTAAGTCTAATCCTTCTCCTACCAGGGCGGGAGAATTGTTTGAGCCTAGGAGTTTGAGACCAGCCTGGACAACATAGGAAGACCCTATCTCTACAAATAATAATAATAATAATAAAGAAGCCTGGGCAAGGCCTTCTCCGTCTGCAACCTCACCTCCTCCACTGGCCATGAGGCACCTGGCTAGATGGGCTGTCCACTATAACCAGCTCTTTAACGCTGGGGTTTGGGGACCCAGGAGATCCTGTAACAAATCCCATCCATCACTGCATCCCGCTGACCAGGGACCCCCAACTCTCATGCCAAGGAATCCTGTAACAAAGTGAGAAAATGGTCTCAGCCAGGCGCAGTGGCTCTTGCCTGCAATCTCGGCACTTTGGGAGGCCAAGGTGGGAGGACCACTTGAGGCCAGGAGTTCAAGACCAGCCTGGGAAATACAGAGAGACTCTGTCAAATACACGCAAAAATACAAAAATACTAGTTGGGCATGATGGCACATCCCTGTGGTCCCAGCTCCCCGGGAGGCTGAGGCTGGAGGATTGCTTGAGCATGGGGAGGCTGAAGCTGCAGTGAGCTGAGATCACACCACTGCCCTGCAGCCTGGGCGAAAGAGAGAAACCCTGTCTCCAAAAACAGAATAATAATAAGAAAGTGGTCTTAGGGGAAGGAGGCTAAGTTAACTATGGGATGTGCTCCATGTAAGGTTTTTCTCTCTGCAGCTTTCTCAGATTTTGGGTACCCAGGACTGCCATCTGCTGACCACGAGGGCGCACGGTCGCTCAGCTGTCCACCACCAGCAGGGCTTTGCCATGAGAGATCCTGCACGTTGGATTTAGCAAGTAGACTTATGAAATGTATTTCTGTCTGGTGAAATGGGTTTCTTGAAATATTACATTTTTAGAGTGAATTTTTAGGTGCAGAGAACTACATGCAAATTGTCCCTGGTGCAGTTTATTGGGGAGGGAGTCAAATGTATGCATAGTTCTAAATGTCCAACAAAACCCTCATGGCCTCTGAAGGCTCTGCTGCCTGAGCAAACTTGAGATTCACTGACACACAAGGAATAACCATCTCTGCCTTCTGGAACATTCCCATGCCAAGTTAGGGGTTGAGCTTTTTGAAAAGGATAGATCCTCCCCATAAAATTCAGAAGTGTCACTGGGCACTGTGGCTCATGCCTATAATCCCAGCAGTTTGGGAGACCAAGGCGGGTGGATCACAAGGTCAAGAGATTGAGACCAGCCTGGCAACATGGTGAAACCCCATCTCTACTAACAATACAAAAATTAGCTGGGCGTGGTGGCAGGCGCCTGTAATCCCAGCTACTGGGGAGGCTGAGGCAGGAGAATCACTTGAACCCAGGAGGCGGAGGTTGCAGTGAGCTGAGATTGTGCCACTGCACTCCAGCCTGGTGACAGAGTGAGACTCTGTCACAAAAAAAAAAAAAAGAAAAAAAGAAAAAAGAAAAAAAAATTCAGAAGTGTATTTCAAGGAGGGGGATCAACTTTAGTCCCAGACAAAATTGGGACTCAGCCTCCTGCCTTCCTTCCCCCTTGGGCAGTGGCTGCTGTGAGTGCCTGGCTGCTCCCTGGAACTCAGACAAAGTGTGTCTGGAACAGAGCTCCAGAGCTGCCTCCTGCAGCCACCTTGGCCAACACCCAGGAGACACAGATGCCTCATTTCCTTCCTAACCCCCAATCCCATCCATCACTGTGTCCTGTTGACCAGGGGTCCCCAACCACCACCCCACAGACCAGTACTCCTCCGAGGCCTGTTAGGAATGGGACGGCACACCAGGTGAGCAGCCGGTAAGTGGCAGGGGAAGCCGCATCTGTATTTTTTTCTTTGAGACAGAGTCTCACTCTGTCGCCCAGGCTGGAGTGCAGTGGCACAGTCTAGGCTCACTGCAACCTGCATCTCCTGGGTTCAAACAATTATCCTGCCTCAGCCTCCCAGGTAGCTGGGATTACAGGTATGCACCACCATGCCTGGCTAATTTTTGTATTTTTAGTAGAGACGGGATTTCACCATGTTGCCCAGACTGTCTTGAACTCCTGACCACAGGTGACCCACCGACCTCAGCCTCCCAAGTGCTGGGATTACAGACGTGAGCCAGGCACCCGGCCACTTCATCCATATTTATAGCCACTGCTCATTACTGCCTGAGGCCCGCCTCCTGTCAAATCAGCAGCGGCGTTAGATTCTCATAGGAGCCGAACCCTACTGTGAACTGCGCATACGAGGGATCTAGGTCATGAGCTCCTTATGAGAATCTAATGCCTGAGGATCTGTCGCTGTCTCCCATCACCACCAGATGGGACCACCTAGTTGCAGGAAAACAAGCTCAGGGCTCCCCCTGATTCTACATAATGGTGAGTTGTAGAATTACTTCATTATATGTTACAGTGTAATCATAATAGAAATAAAGTGCACAATAAATGTGATGCGCTTGAACCATCCCCAAACCGCTACCACTCCTACTGTCCACGGAAAAATTGTCTTCCATGAAACTGGTCCCTGGTGCCAAAAAGGTTGGGTATCCCTGCTGTTGATGACCCCCAGACATCTCTCAACCTGTCTTTAAGTCTCTGTCCCTGTCACTGCAGCAGCCCTGCTCCAGGCCACGTCCTTGCTCCCCAGGACAGCTGTAACACTTCCCACTTGGACTTCCTGCTTCTGGCTTTATCCTGGTAATATCCTTCTGTAACACAATGGCCAGAGTCATATCTTTCAAAAACAGAAATATGATGATGTCATTTGCTCGTTTAAAGCTTCCTGTGGCTTCATGGTAGTCAGAGCCTAAACAGGAAAACGGAGCCACCTTCAGGTTGTGTAACTAAGGGAGTTGAAGGCGGGGAGTCATTTACTAGTGTGGGGCAATCCAGAGGCAACAGGGTGGCATCAGCAGCGACCCTCAGTCACCTGGCGAGTGGGGAGGCACCAGAATAAATGAAACCGAGGCCACGGGCTCACGGGCCCAAACATGAAACCCCAGCACTGTGGGAGGCCAACGTGGGAGGATTGCTTGAGACCAGCCTGGCCAACAGATAGAGATCCCATGTCTATAAAATATTTAAAAATTAGCTGAGCATGGTGGCTCATGCCTGTGGTCCCAGCTACTCAGGAGGCTGAGATGGGAGGATTGCTTGAACTCTGGAGGTAGAGGCTGCAGTGAGCTATTGATATGCTTGCACCACTGCACTCTAGCCTGGGCAACAGAGCAAGACCCTGTCCCCACCTCACCAAAATACAAAAACCAAAACAGGCCGGGTGCGGTTGGCTCATGCCTGTAATTCCAGCACTTTGGGAGGCCGAGGCAAAAGGATCACTTGAGCTCAGGAGTTCAAGACCAGCCTGATCAACATGGCGAGACCCCATCTCTACTAAAAAAATACAAAATTAGCCAGGCATGGTGGTGGGTGCCTGTAATCCCAGCTACATGGGAGGCTGCGGCAGGAGAATCACTTGAACCCAGGAGGCAGAGGTTGCAGTGAGCAGAGATCGCACTGTTGCACTCCAGCCTGGGCAACAAAAGCGAAACTTGGTCTCAAGAAAAAAAGAGACCCTGTCTCTACTAAAACAAACAAACAAACAAACAAAAAACCCCCAAAATACAAAAATTAGCCAGGTGTAGTTTCAGGTGCCTATAATTCAACTACTCAGGAGGCCGAGGCAGGAGAATCACTTGAACCTGGGAGGCAGAGGTTGCAGTGAGCTGAAATTGTGCCACTGCACTCCAGTCTGGGTGACAGAGCGAGACTCCGTCTCAAAACACACACACACACACACACACACACACACACACGCATAACCTGAGGCCACCACAGCTCCAGTGCCTAGAGCAAGGCCTGTGTTGAGGCCGTGGGGGATGTCAGCGAGCGGGTGAATGCGTGAACAGTGAGTGAGTCACCCTCCGCACCTGGCACCTCAGTCCAGTCATCCCCATACACCTGAGGGGCCCTACGCAGCCGCACCTGGCTTTTCTCAGGCAGTGGCTCTTCCCATGTGAGTCTCCATCCGAGAGCTCTGTCGCCCTAATGTCAGGGAGCGGGCGCTGCTGTCAGGCGCACTGGCGCTGTCTCCAGACTGCTGCTTCCCAGCTGTGTGGGCCCGTCTGCCGGTTTCCTGGTCTGAAGAAGACAGATGGAGATAAACATGGCTGCCTTGGAGGGTGATTGTGAAGGGGCTGAGCGGTTCCTGCCTGCAGCCTCTGGGCAGGGCCGTGCCGGAGCAATGGAATCTGTACTAGCTGTAGAGAGAGTGGGCTTGACCCCAGGGCAGCTGTCTCCCGGGATGAGCCCTGCTGTGGGACATTGCATAGGAATCTCAGCTGCACCAGGACGTCCGTTCACCCTGCCTCTCTCAGGACACCCTGGCTTTGCAGAACCTGTGCATGAGTGTCTCGGAGCCGGGTGCCAGGGGGTGGCACTGTTTGCTCACCATTGGCCTCTGCTGGCAGAGTGGTGCCCAGTGTGTTGTGGAAGCCCTCTGCCTCCCAGGCATTCTCTGCCTCACAAGTGTCCCTCCGGCTCCAAGTGCTCCTGTTCCAACAAGGCTCAGGAAACCTGTGCTGCTCAGAGCTTTAAATTTATTATTATTATTTGAGATGGAGTCTCTGTCACCCAGGCTGGAGTGCAATGGCACGATCTCGGCTCACTGCAACCTCCACCTCCCAGGTTCAAGCAATTCTCCCACCTCAGCCTCTCAAGTAGCTGGGATTACAGGCACCTGCCATCATGCCTGGCAAATTTTGGCATTTTTGAGGAGATGAGGTTTCACCATGTTGGCCAGGCTGGTCTTGAACCCCTGACCTGAGGTGATCCTCCCACCTCAGCCTCCCAAAGTGCTGGGATTACAGGCGTGAGCACCTGCAATCCCAGGCCAGAGCTTTACATTTAAAAATCATGCTGTTCTGGTTTGGACGACGCAACTTAGATATTTCCTTCAGGAACTGGATTGGCTGTGGAGAGGTCATTTAGAAAAACCTTTTATCTAGTCAGTTTCCTTTATCTGTATTTTGGAAATGCAGAGAGGGTGATTGAACCTAGCAGAATCCCAGGAGCATGTCCTTGAACGCAGCAGGTGTCCCAGGGACACACAGGTGCAGCTTTCTGCAGAGGACAGAGATGCTCCGGACAGCCTGGGCTCCCAAGTTCTCCCCTATGCCCCGAGGCACCATGCTAAAGCACAGGGGACTGTGGAGTTTACTCATTCCTGGAGGCAGGTATTCAGCTGAGATCAGCGGTCTTTATGTTGGATAAATGTTGGAGAATAAATCTGTCTGCTTGGGGAGATGTTTATTTAAGTATTGGGCTTTTCACTGATAAAAACAGTTTCTACCAGCTGGGCACAGTGGCTCATGCCTGTAATCCCAGTACTTTAGGAGGCTGAGGTGGGAAGATCACCTGAGTTAAGGAGTTCAAGACCATCCTGGCCAATGTGGTGACACCTCATCTCTACTAAAATATACAGATATTAGCCAGATGTGGTGGTGGTGCCTATAATCCCAGCTATTTGGGAGGCTGAGACAGCAGAATCGCTTGAACCAGGGAGATGAAGGTTGCAGTGAGCCGAGATCGTGCCATTGAACTCCAGTCTGGGTGACAGAGCGAGACTCTGTCTCAAAACAAAACAAAAAACCAACAGTTCCTACCATGCCCCTGTGCCCTTCGGGTCATGTTTTGTCCAGTCTTCACAGTGACCCTGTAGGTGAGTGTGGGTGACGGTCACAGACACGAGGCTCAAAGCCGTAAGGGACCATGCCCAAGGTGTCTGGCTTGGGAAGAGCAGAGTGGGAATTCCACCTTGGGCTGTCTGACCCCAAAGACTGCTTGCTTCCCAGTGCACGGACTGTCCAGATCATCTTCTCAACTGGAGGAACTTCATCTTCCCTGCAGCCCGCAGAACTTTGATTTTATTACCAGATCCAGGGTCCAGCCTGGTGTCTGGTTACTATTTCCTACATGCCGTAAAGGGATTTGGGGCCAGGTATGATGGCTCACACCTGTCAGCCTTTGGGAGGTTGAGTCAGGAGGATTGCTTGAGCCCAGGAGTTCGAGGCCAGCTTGGGCAACATAGAGAGACCTCATCCCTACAAAAATTTAAAAAATTAGCAGGACATGGTGGTGAACGTCTGTGGTCCCAGCTACTCAGGAGGCTGATGTGGGAGGATCACTTGAGCCTAGGAGGTTGAGGCTGCAGTGATCTGTGATTGCGCCACTGCACTCCAGCCTCTGCAACAGAGCAAGACCTTGTCTCTCTCTCTCTCTCTTGCTCTCTCTCTCTCTCTCTCTCTCTCACACACACACACACACAGATTGCAGGGTGAGGGGTATTGGACTGTGGTTAGCATTTCCAGGATTGACCTCCCAGGGCTGGAGAATGGATGAAGAGGGGCAGGTTGGGGGAATGCAGAAGCCTGTAGAGTCCTTTATGATTCACAAACTGTGTTCACATCAGTGATTTTGGTTTTTTGCCTTTTTTTTTTTTTTTTTTTAGACAGGATCTCACTTTGTTTCCCAGGCTGGAGTGCAGGGCAGTGGTGCAACCACAGCTCACTGCAGCCTCAACTTCTTGGGCCCAGGATATCCTCCGGCCTCAGCCTCCTCAGCAGCTGTGACCGCAGGCGCATGCTACCATGCCTGGCTAATTTTTTTTTTTTTTTTTTTTTTTTGTAGAGACTGGATCCTGCTGTGTTCCTCAGGCTGGTCTGGAACTCCTGGGCTCAAGCGATCCTCCCACCTCGGCCTCCCAGAGTGCTGGGATCACAGGCGTGAGCCACCACACCCAGCCTTAAATCAGTGATTGAAACCTGAGCTTTCTTTTCTGGCTTGCCTGGCTCCCTTGTGGGGCAGACGTCAGGTTAACCCCCAGGAGGGGCTGCACTTGTCCCCCAATATCTCAGAGCCACTCTCTTTTTTGAACCAGGATACACTATTTTAATTTTCTTTGTACCTTTTACTTGGTATTTTCCTATTTAAGTGACTATTTTAAGTTTCTGTCTCTCTCCCCTAAAATATTAAGTTCCATGGGATCAAAAACTTTGTCTTGTTCCCCTAGCCAATTGACAGTCATTAAATTAACCACTAATTAACAATTCTCATACCAATAGATGAAAAATAAAGGAGAGACCTCCCAGCTTGCAGGGAAGAACAAGCACACTGATCGTTTTAAAGAAATGGCTAAGCTGGGCGCGGTGGCTCATGCCTGTAATCCCATCACTTTGGGAGGCCGAGTTGGGCGGATCACTTGAGGTCAGGAGTTCGAGACCAGCCTGCCCAACATGGCAAAAACCCATCTCTACTAAAAATACAAAAAATTAGCCGGGTGAGGTGGCAGGCACCTGTCATCCCAGCTACTCAGGAGGCTGAGGCAGGAGAATCGCTTGAACCCAGGAGGCGGAGGTTGCAGTGAGCTGACATCATGCCACTGCATTCCAGCCTTGGCAACAGAGCAAGACTCTGTCTCAAAATAATAATAATAATAATAATAAATAAAAATAAATAAATAGATAAACTTTAAGTGCATATATAAATTCCTTTAAGACGGAGTAAGACTGTATAAACAGCGGATTTTTTTCCTACAGTCTTAGATTTAGGATCAAGTTGGCTGGAGCTAGAAATCCCATGCTTTCTCGTGAAAATCTCACTCACCAACAAAGGAAGGCCCACCAGATACCTTTGAACCAGGCACGAGACCAACACGGCTGTGTTAGCAGTGTTGCTGGCACCATCTGGCCCAGCTGCCCGGCGTTGGAGGGGTTTAAACACTTTTACTGAGCCTCATTGGTTGTAGCTCTGCTCTTCATTCAGAGATGAGGGTGAGGAGAGGGGTCCTCACACTTTGGTGAAATGACTTCTAACGAAACACAGAACACCAACCAGGGTTGTAAAATGAGTACAGAAATCCTCGTAATGTGGGAGGATTACTGTTGCCCATAAATATTTATGGAGTAACAGCAGCTTCTTAGATGTGATACACAAGACATCTGCCACCAAGGCTGAAGCCCAGACTAGACAGTTCAACACAGACTCGTGTAACATGTTTATTGTTTATGAAGAAAAGTCGTTTTTTTTCTTTGTTTTGAGATGGAGTTTCACTCTTATTGCCCAGGCTGGAGTGCAATGGTGTGATCTCAGCTCACTGCAACCTCTGCCTCCCAGGCTCAAGTGATTCTCCTGCCTCAGTCTCCCAAGTAGTTGAGACTACAGGCACATCCCACCGTGCCCAGCTAATTTTTTTTATTTTTTAGTAGAGACGGGGTTTCACCATGTTAGCCAGGATGGTGTCGATCTCCTGACCTCATGATCTGCTCACCTCAGTCTCCCAAAGTGCTGGGATTACAGGTGTGAGTCACTGTGCCCAGCCAGAAAAGTAGTATTTTTAAAGTGAAGCTAGGTGCTGGGCATGGTGGCTCACATCTGTAATCCCAGCACTTTGGGAGGCTGAGGGCGTGAATCACTAGGTCAGGAGTTCAAGACCGACCTGGCCAACATGGTGAAACTCCATCTCTACTGAAAATGCAAAAATTAGCCGAGTTAGTGGCGGGCACCTATAGTCCCAGTTACTTGGGAGGCTGAGGCAAGAGAGTCACTTGCACCTGGGAGGTGGAGGTTGCAGTGAGCAGAGATCGTGCCACGCACTCCAGCCTGGGAGACAGAGTGAGACTTTGTCTCAATAAATACATAAAAATAAAACACACAACTTTTTTTTGAAGTGAAGTTTGGGTCAAGGTTCTTATTTTCTTCTAACTTCCTCACCTACCAAAACTGTTTGCCTCTAAATTGTCAGAAGCCGTCCCCCACACTGGCCCTGCTGAATTCTAACGCGTGTCATCTCTGTACCAGAGATGGGTTTGTGCCTGTCCTGACAGCGCTGGGTGGTAGCTCCCCAACTCAGTTCTCCCCAAGAAGTGCGCAGTTCTTTGGGGGCACTTGCCCACGCGCTCCCCGGCCTCCACTTGGCCTCGAGCCTGGGGCAGGCGCTGCGCTTGGCTCTTGAGTTTTGCTGGCAGTTTTCCCAAGTTCCGCAGAAGCCCCTGTGAGAAGTGCAGTCCTCCCTCCTGGTGTTTTGGGCTGTTGTTTACGCGGTCCTCGGATACATATGGTGCGTGGAAGCAATTAAGGTAAAGATGCCGAATGGCCCGTCTCCCAGGGCTCCAGGCTGCCAATCTCCCATCCCAGGGAGGCTCCGCTCAAATCCAGGGAGCCCCGAAAATGAGCATGCACGAGAACAGCGCTCTTCAAAGCGCTTGGTTCTGTTGCTTCTTTCATTTGTATATACATACAGCTTGGGAAGCAGATTGTTGCTTCTTAAGATTGATTTTTAACCTCAGCCAACAAAACACCAGGAGTGAGTGGGGCGCGGTGGCTCAGGCCTGTAATCCCAGCACTTTGGGAGGCAGAGGTGGGCAGATCACCTGAGCTCAGGAGTTCCAGACCAGTCTGGGCAACATGGTAAAACCCCATCTCTACTAAAAATACAAAAATTAGCTAGGCGTGGTGGCGGGCACCTGTAATCCCAGCTACTCGGGAAGCTGAGGCAGGAGAATTGCTTGTACCCAGGAGGCAGAGGTGGAAGTGGGCCGAGATTGCACCACTGTACTCTAGCCTGGGTAACAGAGCGAGACTCTCAAAAAAGCAACAGCAGCAAAAACCCCCCAAAACCAGGAATGCTCCCTTGCAAAGTTGTGAAGAAGATGTACAGCTAGTACTGGCGGCTATGGTGAACGCTGCAGCCGGCCACCCAGGCCACGGCCATATTTGCCACTTCTCCAGTGGGAATGACACTGGAGTACCGGGAAGGGAAAAGTGTGGTCCCTTGAAATGTTACAGTAGGCAGGAGGGAAGTGCGGGGTAGAGAAAGGCGGATCCCTGGCTAGGGCTCCACCCCCATAGACCTAGGTGAGGACAGGCATTTCCTACTCCAATGTTTCATTTCCCAAGACCACCCTGGCCCACCACGCCCTCATCCTGGGCCCCTAGAAACCTGAGACCAGGCAGACACACCGGTGGCCAGAGGTGGAGAGGAGCATATTGGAGGAAGAAGATGCAAGCGCTGGTCGTTGAGAGGAGCACGCTGGCAGCAGCACACCAACAGATGCTGGCATGCTGGCACGCTGGCAGACCATTGACCCATCGACCCATCTACCGGCGGACCAGGTGGAGTTTGGCTGGGGCAGTCAGAGGCGAGCTGGGGCCACCGAGATGCCCAACTCCAGGGAAAGACCATCTCCCTTCTGGCTTAATAAAACCACTTCCACTTGATAAAACTTTGCACTCATTCTGCAAGCCCAAATATGATCCTTCGGGTCCACTAAGGCAGGCACTCGGATGCAGAAAGCCCTCTGTCCTTGCAGCAAGGTAAAGGGTTGAATTGAGCTGGCTAACACAAGCCGCCTATAGGGCACCCTGTAACACACGCCCACTGGGGCTTCGGGAGCTGTAAACATTCACCCCTAGACACTGCCATGGGGTCAGACCCCTCAGCCTGCCTGTCTGTATGCTCCCCTACAGGTTGAGCAGCAGGGCACTGAAGAAGCAAGCCACATCCCCATGGCATGCCCTTCGTGGGGGACAAAGGAATCTTTCTGGTTTCAGAAGTGTCTCTACCACATCTCCCAGGTGCATCTCTGCTGCTGGGAAAGCAAGAGCTGGAGACTCGAGGTGCAGAGGTCATGAGGCCTCTGTGCTGGCTTCTCGGTATTCCTGTCTCCATATTCCCAGCAGTTTGGTCCCCTGGAGGTGGCCACGTGGCTTTGACAGGGACCCTCATGCAGGCACTTTCAGCAACTGTGCTGTGCTGTCACGGCCACCTCCCTTGTCATCAGCCAATGGCATCTGCCCTCCATAGCACAAAAGCACGCTCAGGTGCTAATTTTATTTCTTATTTTTTTGAGATGGAGTCTTGCTCTGTCGCCCAGGCTGGAGTGCAACCTGAGCTCATTGCAACCTCCGCCTCCCAGGTTCGAATGATTCTCCCACCTCAGCCTCCCAAGTAGCTGGGATTACAGGCACCTGCCACCACGCCCAGCTAATTTTTGTATTTTTAGTAGAGACAGGGTTTCACCATGTTGCCCAGGCTGATCTCAAACTCCTGAGCTCAAGTGATCCTCCTGCCTCAGCCTACCAAAGTGCTGGGATTACAGGTGTGAGACACTGTGCCCGGCCTATTTTTTATTTTTTAGAGATGGAGTCTCACTATGTTACCCCGGCTGGTCCTGAACTCCTGGGCTCAGGCAATCCTCCCACCTCAGCCTCTCAAGTATCTGGGACCACAGGTGTGTGTCACCATGCCCAGATACTTTTTAAATTTTTCCTTTGTATAAAAAAATTAATAAAATAAAATAAATAATAAAAAATAAAATAAAAAAGAAAGAAAAGAAAAAAATTTTTTTTCCTTTGTAGAGACAGGGTCTTGCTGTGTTACCCAGGCTGGTCTCGAACTCCTGGGCTCAAGCGGTCCTCCTACTTCTACCTTCCTAAGTGCTGGGATTACAAGCCTAAGCCACTGTGCCCAGCCTGTAAATTCCTTCTCTTCTTTCTTCCCCAAACTGCCATAGTAGTGTCATGCAGAATATAGTTAAAACAGAGGGGCTGGGCACAATGGCTCACGCCTGTAATCCCAGCACTTTGGGAGGCTGAGGAGGGTGGATCACTTGAGTTCAGGAGTTTGAGACCAGCCCGGCGAATATGGTGAAACCCTGTCTCTACTAAAAAATACAAAAATTAGCTGGGCATGGTGGTGGGTGCCTATAATCCCAGCTACTCAGGACGCTGAGGCAGGAGAATCACTTGAACAGAGGGTCCCTAGTTTTCTTATTTTTAGCCCTGATGAAAAAAGAATAGCACTTCACTAATGAGAATCTGTGAACCAGTAGAAAAAGGTTTACACTATGTAACTATCAAAGTACAATGGCCTTCATGGACTAAAAGCTGACTTGATAAGCCATTGAATTGGACTAATTCATATGTGAAAATTCAAATTTCACATATTTGTGCAAAAGAGGTTGTGCAACAGAAAGAAGTCAAGTCACATGTAACCTAAAGGGAGTAGCAATTTATTCCCCGTAAGGTTGGAAGGAGTGTTCCTGAGAACCACAGGTGCTAAGGGGGATCTGGAAATGTATGTAAGTTACCGATACCTGGGAAGACCTGTCACATTCAGATTTTAGCCATACTCAGTAATTCCAACAACAGCTGATGGAGGGAAGAGAGCTGCAGGTAAATTTTCATGGTGATTAAACCTGGCTGAATATGAAAAATTTCTCTTTAATATGCAGATTTGTCAAGTAATTTCCTCTAAACTCCCAAATAATAAACAAAATGTGAAATAGATAAGGCTGGCCAGGCTGGACGCAGTGGCTCACACAAGTATTCTCAGCACTTTGGGAGCCCGAGGCACACGGATCACTTGAGGTCAGGCGTTCGAGTTCAGCTTGGTTAACATTGTGAAACCCCCGTCTCCACTATAAATACAAAACTTAGGCATGGTGGTGTATGCCGGTAATCTCAGTTACTCGGGGGCTGAGGCAGGACAATCGCTGGGACCAGGGAGGCAGAGGTTGCAGTAAGCCCAGATGCCCAGATAGTGCCATCGCACTCCAGCCTGGGTGATAGAGTAAGACTTCGTCTAAAAAAAAAAAATTAAATAAAGCTGGCCAGAGACTCAGGGGAGGGTGCCATGCCAGTCACTCTGCCCAGGGACTTCACTCTGTTTTGGTTTTAGATCTAAGCCTTCTCGGGTGCGCACACACACAACTAAGGATTTCAGAGAACAAGGCAGTTCCCCTCTAACTGTGATTCTATAGGAAAAAGCACGCTGCTTGTAGTCAGTCCCACCTCCTGGGCTGTGTGAGGAGCTCCGTATTTATTTTGGCAAGCCTCAGAAGTGGTGTTGCCGTGAATTTCTGGTAGTGTCTGGGCTCAGCTGGGCTGGGTGAGGTCCCCTGGGTTCCAGGCCTTCTTGCCTGTGTTCATTTAAAACCACGATTGGTGACACCAGGAACAGAACAGTGCCGAAGCAGAAGTCCTCAGCTGCACATTTGCTTTAAGATAATAGATGCTCTCTAGATACTAAGCGGCGACTTCATTTTAAATACCACCCACAGATTCTGGTGTCATTTGAAAATCTAAAAGATGTAATTATGAATGCTCAAAGCATACGTTGATAAGGGTCTGAAGATAGGTTTCTTTTCTTCATCATCATCTTATTATTATTTTTTTTTGAGACAGAGTCTCACTCTTGTCGCCTAGACTGGAGTGCATTGGTGCGATCTTGGCTCACTGCAACCTCCGCCTCCTGGGTTCAAGAGATTGGCCGGTCTCAGCCTTCCAGGTTGCTAGGATTACAGTCGTTCACCACCATGCCCAGCTAATTTTTGTATTTTATTTTATTTTATTTTTTTTTTTTTTGAGATAGAGTCTCGCTCTGTCACCCAAGCTGGAGTGCAGTGGCACAATCTCTGCTCACTGGAACCTCTACCTCCCAGGTTCAATGGATTTCTCCTGCCTCAGCCTCCCAAGTAGCTGGGATGACAGGTGCTACCAGGCTCAGCTATTTTTTCTTTTTTTTTTGAGACAGAGTCTTGCTGTGTCCCCCAGGCTGGCGTGCAGTGGTGTGATTTTGGCTCACTGCAACTTCCGTCTCTTGGGTTCAAACAATTCTTCTACCTCAGCTTCCCCAGGAGCTGGGATCACAGGTGCCCGCCACTATGCTCAGCTAAGTTTTGCATTTTTAGTTGAGACGAGGCTTCAACACATCAGTCAGGGTGATCTCAAACTCCTGACCTCAGGTGATCCACCCACTTTGGCCTCCCAAAGTGCTGGGATTACAGGCATGAGCCACTGTGTCCAGCCTGAAGATAGCTTTCAAGAGTTGCACAGGGAAAAAAAAAAAAATCCCAAACACTCAAACAAATTTGATGTCCTTCAACTAAAAGTAAGTTCTGTGACATCTGTTGCAGCAATGTTTCCAAGCTTCAGTCATTCACAGGCCACCTACACGGGAATGGCCACATCCCTAGACCACCTGTATGATCAACGATGAATAGTGTTTTTTAAACCAATTTGCTCTTGTAGCTTAAATAAATTCACTTAAGATGAAGGTCTGTCTCACCGCTGTAGAATTACACTTTTTTGGAAGGACAGCAGTGCCCCCAATTTAAGGTTTTGCTTTCTGTTTTTTTAGTCCAAAAATGTTACACTATCTTGGGAGAGAGAGAGAGAAAGACTACATCCACAAAACATGTATTACAGTCTTTTCTTATAATTGCTCTATTTTTTTTTAAGATGGAGTTTCTTTGATCTTTGTTGCCCAGGCTGGAGTGCAGTGGTGTGATCTCGGCTCACTGCAACCTCCGTCTCCTGGATTCAAGCTTTTCTCCTGTCTCAGCCTCCCGAGTAGCTGGGATTCCAGGCGTGTACCACCACACCCGGCTAATTTTTGTATTTTCACATACAAAGTAGAGGCGGGTTTTCACCATGTTGGCCAGGCTGGTCTCGAACTCCTGACCTCAGGTGATCCACCGCCTTGGCCTCCCAAAGTGCTGGGGTTATAGGCATGAGCCATCGCACCCAGCCTATAATTGCTCTATTTTATTATTAGTTGTTGTTAATTTCTCCTTAATTTATAAATTAAACTTTATCATAGGTGTATATGTGTGCATAGAAAAAAATCTAGTATAAGTAGGGTTCAGAACGGTCTGTGGTTTCAGGCATCCACTGGGGCCTTAGAACATATTCTTTCTGGATAAGGGAGAACTCCTGTATTCCTATTTTTTTTCTTTTTGAGATGGACTCTGACTCTGTTGCCCAGGCTGGAGTGTGGTGGCACAATCTCAGTTTATTGCAACCTTTGCCTCCCAGGTTCAAGCAATTCTCCTGCCTTAGTCTCCCGAGTAGCTGGGATTACAGGTTTGGGCTGCCACATCTGGCTATTTTTTGTATTTTTAGTGAAGACAGGGTTTCACCATGTTGGGCAGGCTGGTCTGGAACTCCTGACCTCAAGTGATCCACCCACCTCGGCCTCCCAAAGTGCTGAGATTATAGAGGTGAGCCACCACGACCAGCCTACTCTTAATTTTTAATGAGGATGCTTGAATTAACAAAATCTGCGATGAACCAGAATCTTACCCTCTTCCTGAACCAGACCGGGACCTTAGATTTCTTCAATTGTCTCAAGGATCCTCTGTGTTACGTGCTACTTTAACTGGCACTTTGTTTCCACTTTTTTTTTTTTTTTTTTTTTTTTTTTTTTTAAGACAGGGGCTTTCTGTGTTGCCCAGGGTGGAGTACAGTGGTGCAATCAGCTCACTGTAGTCTCAATCTGGGCTCAAGTGATCCTCCCACCTCAGCCTCCTGAGTAGCGGGACCACCGGCATGCACCACCATGCCCAGGTAATTTTTCTTTTCTCGAGATGGGCCTTGCTATGTTGCCCAGGCTGGTCTCAAAATTCCTGAACTCAAGTGATCCTCCCACCTTGGCCCCCTAAAGCTCTGAGATTACAGGTGTGAGCCACTGCACCTGGCCATCTTTTTTTTTTTTTTTAAATGTCACCAATGCCTCATGCATCTCACTTCCCTCTTCTGGAATTTCCTTAGTAGTTCTTTGTCTTTTTAAAATTATTTTATTTTGAGATATGATCTCACTCTGTGGCCCAGGCTGGATTGCAGTAGTACAATCTTGGCTCACTGCAGCCTCCACCTCCTGGGCTCAAGGGATCCTCCCACCTCAGCCTCTGAGTAGCTGGAACCACAAGTGCACCACATCCAGCTATTTTTTTTTTTTTTTGTAGTTTTTGTAGAAATGGGGTTTCACCATGTTGCCCAGGCTGGATTTGAACTCCTGGACTCAAGGCATCCCCTTACTTTGGCCTCCCAGAGTGCTGGGATTACAGGCAAGAGCCACTGCACCTGGCCCGGTAGTTCTTTCAGCAAACACCTGTTGAGGTAAATGTTCTCATTTGAAAATGTATGTCCTGGTCTGGGTAGGGGGCTCATGCATGTACTCCCAGCACTTTGGAGGCCGAGGTGGGAAGATCACGAGGTCAGGAGTTTGAGACCAGCCTGGCCAACATGGTGAAACCCCATCTCTACTAAAAATACAAAATTAACCAGTGTGGTGGCGAGCTCATGTAATCCCAGCTACTAGGGAGGGTGAGGCAAGAGAATCACTCCACCCATGAGGTGGAGGTTGCAATTAGCCAAGATTTTGCCACTCCACTCCAGCCAGGGTGACAAGAAGGAGACTCCATCTCAAAAAAGAATAAAAAAGAGGCCAGGCACGGTGACTCACGCCTGTAATCCTAGCACTTTGGGAGGTGGAGGCAGGCAGATCACCTGAGATCAGGAGTTTGAGACCATGCTGACCAACATGGAGAAAACCCATCTGTACTAAAAATACAAAATTAGCTAGGCATGGTGGCTCATGCCTGTGATCCCAGCTACTTGGGAAGCGGAGGCAGGAGACTCTCTTGAACCCATGAGGTGGAGGTTGCCGTAAGCCAAGATTGTGCCACTGCACTCTAGCCTGGGTGACAAGAGTGAGACTCCGTGTCAAAAAAGAAAAAAAAGAAAACGTATGTCCTTATTTCACCTTAAGACAGCTTACATCAACCCAAATAATATCTTACTCATCATACAACCACAATAACCATTTGTTCATTTAATTCAGTTTTAAGAAATTTCAGGCTGGGTGTGGTGGCTCACACTTGTAATCCCAGCACTTTGGGAGGCCAAGGTGGGTGGATCACCTGAGGTCAGGAGTTCGAGACTAGCCTGGCCAACATGGTGAAACCCTGTCTTTACTAAAAATACAGAAAATTAGCCTGATGTGGTGGTGCATGCCTGTAATCCCAGCTACTCAAGAGGCTGAGGCATGAGAATCGCTTGGACCTAGGAGGTGGAGGTTGCAGTGAGCTGAGATTGCACCACTGCACTCCAGCCTGGGCGACAGAACAAGACTCCATATCACACACACAAAAATTAGTTGGGCGTGGTGGCTTACACCTGTAATCCCAGCACTTTGGGAGGCCAAGGTGGGTGGATCATGAGGTCAGGGGTTCGAGGCCAGCCTGGCCGATATGGTAACCCTGTCTCTACTGAAAATACAAAAATTAGCTGGGCATGGTGGTGGGCACCCATAATCCCAGCTACCCAGGAGGCTGAGGCAGGAGAATTGCTTGAACCCAGGGGGTGGAGGTTGCAGTCACTGAGATAGTGCCACTGCACTCCAGCCTGGCAACAGAGAGACTCCATCTCAAAAAAATTTAATTAAATAAATAAATGAATAAATAAAGTAAAATAAACAAACATACCCAACAAATTAACCAGGCATGGTGGTGGACACCTATAATCCTGGCTACTCAGGAGGCTGAGGTGGAAGGATCACTTGAGCCTGGAAGACAGAGGTTGCAGTGAGCTGAGACTGAGCCACTGCACTCCAGCCTGGGCAACAGACCCTTTTTAAAAAAAAAAAAAAAAAAAAAAAAAAAAAAAGAAAGAAAGAAAGCAAACAACAACAAAAAAAGAAATTGCAGGAAGAAACACCCAGAATTCCACTCAAAGAAGGTTTTCCTTGAGAACGCCATCTAAACAAACAGGGCTGCCTTTATAGACTCCTCTCCGAGACGCCTGGGTTTCGGCTGTCAGCCGGCCCGTTTCTTTTCGGCCCGCCCTAATTTATTTTTGGTCCCATGCATAGGAGCCGGTGCTTATTTTGATAACTGCATTTACGCTTTCAAGCTTTGACAGACAAATCATCGCCCTGGGCTTCCTGGCGGCCGCGAGCTCCGGCTCAGCGCCCGCTCCCAGGAGCCGCGGACCCTCCAGCAGGCCGGGGTGTGCTCTCTGCAGTCAGTCATCTCACAGCCGAGCCTCTCAAAAGAGAAGAAACACAAACGCGGGATGTAAAGCCCTTTCTAAACGCTCATCTTCTGTATCAATGGCAGGAGGCGGTGCCCACTATCCGTAAGGGTTAAAGAAGCACCTTAGCCGTGATGGGGGGACCGTCTCGGGCTGCGTTGCTGCCCACGGGCCCCCTCCAGCCACGCCCTAGGCCGCAGGCCCCTACAGGGGCGTTTCCTAATGTGTGCGGGGTGGTATTCCCAAAGCCGAGAGGAAGGCTGTCTTCACGACACTCCCAGGAAAATCATCCACCATCCGCTGGTGCAGGAGCTTTGTGGAGCGCAGACGCCTCTCATCCCAGCTGCTCTAATTAGGCAGGAGACGTCAGCCCAGCGCCTCCTGCCCCTCCTTCTCCAGCCTGAGCGCAGAAGGCCGGGTCAGGCCAGGGTACGGGGTGAAAAGCCAAGCCCGGGCTCCCAGACAGAAGCTGCTTTGCCGTTTGGCCTCCTCCAATGGAGGCAACGACTCTAAATTGTTCCTCGGGTACCGCGGAGCATGGCGAGGTCAGAGGAAGGGGAGCGGGATCCTGCCTGCTGGCCGGCTACCAGGCGGAGCTGGAACACCTGGACGCCAGATGTGCCCTGTGCCCGGGCTGTGGGGGGGGGGGGGCGCTGTTGACCCAAAGGCCGCGCTTTCCACACCCACACCGTGGCCGCTTTGCTCAGAGGGACCAGGGCTGGAGGCCGACCTGAGACAGGCCTGGCTGGTTTCCTGTCCCGCTGCTCTCGCTATCTGCCTTTCTCCTCTCTGCACCGCCCAGACCCGTCGCACCCCTTCCTGCCTGACAGTGCAAAGGAGTGGCTGCCAGGCCTCCATTTGGCGATTGCAGCGGCAGACGCTGTTGTCTGTGGGGGTTATTCATGCCTCAGTATCTCCGCTGGGATTCACCTGGGAGAAGCCGCAGGAAGTGAACTCCATTTCCGTTCTCAAGAGCAGGTGGGGCTGGAGCATGTCACGGCCGTCCGTCATGGTGCTTGGCCCACAGGGTCCCTGGACACAGACACAGGAGAGCTTTGGGACCCATGGCAGGAGCCTGGGGGCTTGATTCAGCTGGCAAACCCACCAGCGTTTCATTACAGGAAGACCTGGCTGCTGGGCACAGATGAGGACTTGTGGGGGCCAGGCAGGAAAGCCAAGCCAGCCACTTGGGCAGCTCACACTGCTCAGCCCGGTGGCCCCATGTAGGAGGCTCTGGAATGGCTGTGATATCCTCTCAGCCAAGAACATCCAGACCAGGGGAATGAAGGCAGCCAGGGTTGGCTCAGCTCTGTTTGCTATTCTGTTTTGGAGACAGGTTCTCACTCCGTCACCCAGGCTGAAGCACAGTGATGTGATCACAATGCACTGCAACCTTGACTTCCTAGACTCAAGTGATCTCCTGCCTCAGCCTCCTAAGTAGCTGGAACTACAGGTGTTCACCACGTGCATGGCTGATTTTTTTTTTTTTCTTGAGACAGGGTTTCACTCCTGTCACCCAGGCTGGGGTGTAGTGATGTGATCTCTGCTCACTGCAACCTCTGCCTCCTGGGCTCAAGTGATTCTCCTGCCTCAGCCTCCCAAGTAGCTGAGGTTACAGGCACACACCACAGTACCTGGCTAATTTTTGTATATATATATATATATATATATATATATTTTTTTTTTGTAGAGATAGGGTCTTGCTCTGTTGCCCAGCCTGGTTTCAAACTCCTAGCCTCAAGTGATCTACCCGCCTTAGCCTCCCATCTCTCTTACTGGGATGACAGCATGAGCCCCCATGCTTGGACTGTTTGTTATTTTATTTTTAATTTTTTGAGGCAGAGTTTCACTGTCTCCTGGTCTAGTGTGCAGTAGCACAATCTCAGCTCACTGCAACCTCCACTTCCTGGGTTCAAGCAATTCTCCTGCTTCAACCTCCCGAGTAGCTGGGATTACAGGCGTGCACCACCACACCTGGCTAATTTTTGTATTTTTAGTAGAGATGGGGTTTCACCTTGTTGGCGAGACTGGTCTCGAACTCCTGATCTCCAATGATCCACCCACCTCAGGCTCCCAAAGTGCTGGGATTACAGGTGTGAGCCACCATGCCCGGCTGCTTCTCACTTTAAAATAGTGAATTTCAGATCATGTGAATCTAACCTCAATTTAAACTCTTAGAACTACACCCCTGGCCAGGTGCGGTAGCTCATACCTATAATCCTAGCACTTTGGGAGGCTGAGGCAGGTGGATCACCTGAGGTCAGGAGTTTGAGACCAGCCTGGCCAACATGGTGAAACCCCGTCTCTACTAAAATTACAAAAGTTAGCCAAGTGTGGTGATGCACACCTGTAGTCCCAGCTACTTGGGAGGCTGAAGCAGGAGAATCGCTTGAACCTGGAAGGTGGAGGTTGCAGTGAGCCAAGATGGCACCACTGCACTCCCGCCTGGGTGGGTAACAAGAGAGAAACTCCGTCTCGAAAACAAAAGAAAAGAAAAGAAAAGAAAAGAAAAGAAAAGAAAAGAAAAGAAAAGAAAAGAAAAGAACTGCACTCCCCAAAACTAAACTAAAAGAGTAAATCGGTATGTGTTTGTTGATAAGAATTAATGAGTAAGAGCCCCTTTCTTGAAGCGGAACTTCACCTGAGTCCTTCCTAGACGAAGGGAAACTTTCTCCCAAGACTCCACCTTGCTGACTCAGCGCCTCGGTCTCAGACTTCTTCCAAGTCTAAATGTGCGTTTGGAGATCACTCTTGCTCTTTTTCTGGCTTGACTTGTTTCACATTTGAGGTAATTTGGGATTGGCTCTAATACTTTTTTGCTTTAGAAGAGTGGTAGAAATTAATTAATCTACAACTGCACTGATAGCAAAAGTTAATATAAATTTTAATAAAAATACAACCTCAATAAGCTCTCCCATTGTTCTAATAAATGCAACAGTAGTTTAAAATTGTAGATAAAAAAATTAATAAAACAGCTGAGGCTAGGGACCATGAGGCTCAAATATGGGGACACAGTCTGTGTTCTGCCAGCTGGGTGGCAAGGGGGCCAGACAGATGCCCTCCAAGTGCCCTTCCCTCACTCTGTGCATCAAACATCCCCTGCACCTTTAATTAACTCTCCCTTGTTTGGTGGCTTATTTTTATTTTATTTATTTTAATTAATTAATGTGTTTATTTATTTATTTTTGAGACGGAGTCTCACTCTGTCTCCCAGGCTGGAGTGCAATGGTGCAATCTCAGCTCACTGCAGCCTCTGCTTCCTGGGTTCAAGTGATTCTCTTGCCTCAGCCTCCTGAGTAGCTGGGATTATAGGCGTGTACCACCATGCCCAGCTAATTTTTGTATTTTTAGTAGAGACAGGGTTTTACCACGCTGGCCAGGTTGGTCTCGAACTCCTGACCTCAGGTGATGCACCTGCCTTGGCCACTCAAAGTGTTGGGATTACAGGCGTGAGCCATTGCGCTTGTCCTTATTTAATTTATTTTTTTGAGATGAACTCTCCCTCTGCTATTCAGGCTGGAGTGCAGTGGCATCATCACAGCTCACTACAGCCTTGACCTCCCAGGCTCAAGCCACCCTCCCACCTCAGCCTCCTGAGTAGCTGGAACCACAGACACATGCCACCACTCCTGGCTGTTTTTTTTAATTTTATTTTACTTTATTTATTTTTTTTTTTGTAGAGACAAGGTTTTGCTATATTGTCCAGGCTAGTCTCAAACTCCTATGCTCAAATGATCCCCTTGCCTTGGCCTCTCAAAGTGCTGGGATTACAGGTGTGAGTCACCACGTCCGGCCTTGAAGCTTATTTCTAATCATTCAAATTTTTAAATTTGATGCCAAAAAAAAAAAAAAGAAGAAGAAGCTTGGAGACAACTGTAATATCCAAGTGTCAAAAAGACAGTAAAATATTCATGGAGGAAATGGCAGGACAAGGATTTTAAGAAGACCGAAAGACAGGAGTGGGCGCGGTGGCTCACGCCTGTAATCCCAGCACTTTGGGAGACTGAGGTGAACACATCACGTCAGGTCCAGAGTTTGAGACCAGCCTGGCGAACATGGTGAAACCCCGTCTCTACTAAAAATACAAAAATTAGCTGGGTGTGGTGGCACATCCCTGGAATCTCAGCTACTCGGGAGGCTGAGGCAGGAGAATCGCTTGCACCTGGGAGGTGGAGGTTGCAGTGAGCCAAGATCACACCACTGCACTCCAGCCTGGGCAACAGAGCGAGACTCCGTCTCAAAAGAAAAAAAGAAGAAGAAAAGAAAACCAAAAGACAGATGCAGCTTCAGGGACAGGGAAGAGCAGGAATTTCAACATTCAGCAGGCATGCATCTCTAGGTGGCATTCCCAGAAGAAGATGATGTTTGTCTGATTGGTTTTACTTTTCAAGACAGAAACGGGGCAAAGGAGCAGCCACTGACCCTGGGGGACACACAGCCGCTTCTCCACGCCTGCTGCCACATTCCTGCCTCTCCAGGGCTGGGTCTGCCTGCTCCTCAAGTTGGGTAAAGAAATTCCAAGTAGTCAGGCATGGTGGTGTGCACTGGTGGTGCCAGCTACCCAGGAGGCTGAGGTAGAAGGATCGCTTGAGCCCAGGAGTTCAAGGCTGCAGTGAGCTATGACTGCACCATCACACTCCAGCTTGGGTGACAGAGTGAGATCTTGTCTTAAAAGAGAGAAAAAGAGAAAAGAACAAAGAGAAAGAGAGAGGAGAGGAGAAGAGAGGAGAGGAGAGGAGAGGGAGGAAGGAAGGAAAGGAGGGAGAGAGAGAGGAAGAAAAGGGATGGAGTGATAGAGAAAGAAAAAGAAAGAACAAAAGAAAGAAAGAGAAGAGAAGAGAGATGGAGGGAGGGTAGGAGGAAGGAAGGAGCTGGGCATGGTGGCTCACGTCTGTTATCCCAGCACTTTGGGAGTCTGAGGCTGGCAGATCACCTAAGGTTGGGAGTTCGAGATCAGCCTGACCAACATGGAGAAACCCTGTCTCTACTAAAAATACAA